>JAURVB010014511.1:0-39074 GCA_033002965.1 Piper betle | reverse complement strand
AGAGATTTATCCCCTAAACTGACTCCTGTGACACCAACCACCTTCTTTTTTATAAAGCCCCACCCTCATCCTTACCTTTTCACTCCTCCACTCACCCCCAACATCCTCCCAGCCTTTTCATCCCACTTTTCACTTCACCTCAACCTCGTAGAGCATTCCTAAGCGTTTTTCTTGAAGAATTGAAGGATTTGGAGTGGGAAAACTCAAGTGATCTACAATTGGCTCGTTTGTGGTATGTTTCTTTTCATTTTTAGTTCAGGTTCTGAAGTTTTCATGTTGTTGCCTATTGATGTGGTTTTTTGTATTTTTAAGGTATTTTTCACATGTACATGTGTCCATTAAAAATTATCGAGAGATGTTTTCATGTCATGTTCTCTCTAGATTAATAGTAATGATTTTTGAATCACCAATCTGTCCAGATCTGCACAAGTTAAGTATTAAATTCATTTCTCATGATGTAGTCGTCAGATTTGAGTAATCATGGTCTTGTTTTCTTCAAAAGACATATATCTACAAATATTATGTTTTAAATATATCTCATTATGGATTAATGGTTGTTTAATGGTCCAAAATTGGTTGAAAGGCGGTAGCTTTCAAGGTTCTAGTGACCTAACCGCCTATTGCCCCAATTTTTACACCTTAATATGATTTTAATCTCATGATATATCTTAATCTTATTTGTTAAGCATGTTGTAAGCTTCATATCATAAATTTACCATGCTAAAATTACTCCAACTAAGGCCTTAGCAAAATTAATAAAATGTTGTGTGCATTTGTTGTGTTATGTGTTGACTGCTTGTGTTGTGTGTTTAGTTAAATTTTTGGCTAATAATTATATCACATAAAAATCAATAAAAAATTAAATAATATACCAATAATTGTTTAATGAAATACTGAAAATTTTGGTGTTAAAAAATTCATTCTAATAGTTAATGGGCTCAGACTTCTGGAGTATACAAGAACTAGATTTACAGTCCTATTTCTCTGAAGCCAATTAGAAAATCCGTTAAAAATATATCAAGTAGTAGAAAATTGTTAAATAGATTACTAAGAGTAATAGACTTCCTAATAATGCCTCTGTAATTTTTTAGATCATTTGGGTAACTAGGTAATTAGGTAGAAATTTCTAATTCTACCAGGCTCAAATTAATTACAAAAATGGTTAAATCAGTAATCCAGATTAGAAAATTCACCTAGGTATGATTGCAGAGATATTGTTCCTGACCCAAGCCCATTTGGACTTATCAGGCCCATGGGCCAAATTTTGAAATTTACTGCACAGTGATGTGGTACTGTTTACTTAACATTAATCCGACTTAATTAACCTTAATCAACATGATAATCCATAAATTATCACTTGCTAATATTTATGACAGACCCTTAGGGTGTCTAGAACTAAGGGTTCAAATTTTTGTTTAATTGGATACCATTTGGTCACTCTGAAAAACCGTTCAGTTATGTCATACGATAAAACTGTAAGTACAAAATGTGCACTAAGTAGAATTGTAATCCCAAATATTAAATTAAACTACCTAATGAGGTTTAACCCATCACTAAGAGGTAATTTAAAGAAGTTTTTTATGTTGTGCATGTGAGGAGGCTTCGCCTCATCTTCTATGACGGCGTGATTCGATTAATGTTAGGATTCCATCTCTTGATAGGTTACGCGGGTTGAGCTCATCAGTTTAGGGTGCATGACTCCACTCATGCATGTCCATAGGACTCTCTTGCTTTACCATTATGATGTTTAATTGCATTTTAAAGGATAGGATGGTGTCAGCATTGTTTTTATCGAATCCCTCTGATGCCGGGCCATTTAGTCACATTTTATCATAAGTTTAATAAAACTACAACAATGAGATCCCTTGTTGATTTTTGAACTGAAGCTCTGGAAATGTATGATACAATCTTCTTCCCTAAGTTTATTATATAAGTACATGCATTTTTATAGATTTCATTAATAAGAGAGTGACCGGTATGAAGATATACAGATTGCACTAGTGCCCCTTCTACCTTTAAGTAGTAAAATATATATATAGCACTGCGAATGGAGCATGTTTCCAGAAATTGTGGCACATTAGTTCTAAGTCACCTGGGTACTGTGGTGGGTGATATATAGAGGATGTGAGGGCATAAGTGATATATAAATATTTATATGCATGTAAGATGCCGCTTTGTAGGTAATTATGAAATGATATGTGGCCACAATGGCCTTCTCTTATCACCCAGTATGGTTCTCGATGTTTCTACAACTTTTTTGGGTGTTTTAGATACTCATTTTTCAATAATGCTACATTATTAGTCTCTACAAATACAGTAATCAATTATTTGATTATTGAAATTTCTATCTAATATTCTTTGATTAGTAACGTTTCTCTTAAATATATGTAGGTGTTTAGTGTTTTTGATAGACATAGGCGGGCGGATCGAAAGGCTCATGGAAGGGGATTTCGTGTTGTATTTGTGTTAATCACCAAATTGATGTAATATGAAATTAAGATGTAGTATGTTACGAACTAAGCCCTGAAGTTGTTTAAACTTGTATGATGCTAGATAAGTTAATTGACTGTTGTTGTGCATGTGTGTTTTCTATAGCATTACATTATTATTGTGGGGCATACACACTTTGGGGCATTGTACTATCATCTGCATGTATAAGCCTCAAAGTCCCAAAACACAATTGGTGCTTACTAGGTACATGAAACATAATTTTATAGCTGTGTGTGTGTGATAAAGAAACGTGGGTAGGAGGAGCATACGGTTGCCACCAAATGAAGAGCCATCCGGGTGTTAGGGTTTGATGCCCTAACATTCGATGATGTTGTTTTTAATTATTTTATTATTTTTTCGCACGTGTTGGGTATGTGGAAAAGGTAACCATGATCCTTGTTTAAATTCTCCGCATTCGTCCACAAGTATGAAATTATGAAATGCAATGAATGACTTAAACTAAGTAGTAAGAAAAAGTTCATGTCGTAGCATGCAACCTCAAAACTGTAGTGGGCATGCATCTTTTCTGTGGTTAAGAGTGATCATCAACATCTTAAAAGTCACCACTCATAGTTGTAGAAGAGAATCTACCTTTGTTGCATCGAAGGGAGATCATATAGTATCCTTAAGTTTAAGAGCCTCTCTATGCTAGTATGAATCAACTTATATATGTGATGAAACCCTGTAAGGTTGCCCGTCTTAAGCCTCCTTGAGGGTTGAGATCCGCTTCTTTAAATTTTGTACGAGAGTAGTCCAATAAATAGTTTTCAAAATTATAACATTGTAGTTTGGTCTGTCATTGGGTTGAAGAATAATGTGTTAGAACTTGGTATTAGAACGGCTTCTTGGACTATTATGATGGCTAATCTTCAGAATGCATTATGTATGTGTGCGTATGTTGTATGGTACGAGTATATGCTGATGAATGTATGAGTGTATTATGCTATGTTTGATTTCGTTGCGTTGTGATAGCCCCCCACAAGCCAATCCACAACCTTGCCAACAAGTATGTTTTGCTTCCTGCTTGTATGTTTTAATGTGTTGTTGTCTGTACGTGCTGTTCGAGGACGAGTGTAATTGACATGAATGAGATTTTACTATTACATGGAGAACAACCCGACTTGAATTAAAGTCTTGTTATGAATATGGAAGTGACTAACTTTAGTCCTAATAATAAAAGATCTGAATGCACCTAGAGTGGTGCTAAAGGTAGACTAATATACAATGGAAGGAGATAAGTTCCTGTTACACTTTATAAGGAATGATAGAGGAAAATCGCAAACCCCTATCATCCGGTCCATTTCCTCTCGCCTCCTTTTGCTCCTTCTTCCTTATCCTTTCTATCTTTACCACCTTCTAACATTCTTTTTCTTTCCTCTACCTCCCCTTTTAGTAATCTAAAAGAGAGAACTTACATATAAATACTGTGATTATGACATTAAGTAGGAATGAAAAGTTGATGGGTTTTGACCTTATCACCCTTGCACGATAATGTAGTTAATTAATAATGATAGAGTAATTAAGTTGGGGAGAACAAACAACGAGTACAAAACATGTAACACCTTAATTTTGGTTCACCTAAGAACTGGATCAGAAATGTTATGATCAAGTCGAGTCATGTTTAATATTGTTGGTCAGTAAGACTCGATCGATAAAATAGATCAAAATAACCCTCTTGGTGTCATGAGAATGGAATGACATTGTCAATTAAACATCAAAACACATCAAATATAAATAAATGCAAGAAAGTAAATACTATGTTGAGCTCAAGTGTGTGTAGCGTTTATCTGTCCTCCCACCAAAGTCGACTTAGGATTTGCATGACCTACATATATTATATGCAAACCATCAGTAATGAATGTTACTGGTCCAAAAATAACTAATACAATATTGGCAAATGGGTATTCCATTACCCACGAAAACTTATGAAACTTTAAGATAGCCTCACATGGGGTGGTAAGCAAACATACTTAAGCAATTGCTGACTTGCATGCATGACTCATAATCATATTCATACATACATACAACGCTTACGCCCTCACACCTTCCATATCACCCACCACGGTACTCGAGTGGCAAAAGGAACAGTTAAGTTAGTGCCACATATTCCGAAAATGTGCTACATTACGCAGTACCATCATACACTGCACTACCTCATGGTTTGAAGGAGTACTAGTGCAATTCATACATATCTCCATACCGCTCACTCTCTTATTCATGAAATCCGTAAAAATGCACATACTTATATAATAGGCTTAGGAAAGAAGCTTATATCATAAATTTCTAGAGCTTAAGTTGGAAAACTAACAAGGGATCTCATCCTTGTAGTTTTATTCAAACATGCGTAGAAAACACAGTTAAATTGCCCGACATTGAAGGGATGCAATAAAATGCCACCGATGCCATCCTACGTATAAAACACGATTAAACTCGACACTCAAGGAGTCAAGCAGAGAGGGAGAGTCCTACGGACCTGTGGTCCAAGCTCCAAGCGTATCTGCACATCTACGGCGAGCTCGGACTCTGAAACCTACATCGGAACCCATTACTAAGTAAAATACTAACATCTCTATATGATGCATGCTCGTGGTGTGTGCTCATATCATCAATACATCCTAATAAAGAAGACAATACTAACTAAACATACTAGCTAAACACACGACACGTAAATCAAGACATAATAAAGAGAATAACTAATAATAAATAATAAATAAATAAGATACATACAATCATGAATAAATAGATAGAATAATAAATACATAAACAGACAATCAATACTCTAATCATAAAATAATAATATATATTATACTATATAAATACACAGGCTAAACACGAGTAAATATCAGCATATACTCGTGTTAGTAATCATATAAACAAATAAATAAATAAATAAATAATCATTATATGAATAAATAAATAAATATTTAATTTTATTAATCATGAATAATAATAATATCATAGTCATCATTACAGAATACATAATTAAATACAATTAAATAATAACATACACAACGAACGAATAAATAAATAAATAATATAAATATACAATTTAGTAAACATAATAAGACTAATATTCATAAGTAAATATAATATTAATAATAACAAATAATCATGTAAACATTCATCATATATGATAAACATATAAATAAAAATAAATAAATAATAATGAATAAATAAATAATTAAATAAAACAATAAATAAAGAAAATCATCATAACATCCAATCATGCTAAATCATGTGAATATGCATCTAAACTAATATAGAAGTTCTCGACTTACCGAAAACAGTGCAAGAACAGACGAAAACGGTCCAAAAATGAGCTGAACCGGACCGAACCAAGTTAAACTAGACCAAACACGAGCTGAACCAACTCGGTCTGGGTTAACTGAAAACTGGGATGGGTTGACTGGGCGGACATGAACTCAGGCTCAGACTGGCAGACTCAAACATGGCCAGGCGGATGCGGTCACAGGAAGGTGGACGCGAGTCACGAGCAAGCGGGCCGCAAACCGGGCAAACGGGCTGGACGGGTAGCCCTTGCCCATTGCCGGAAAATGCTGATCGGCATGGCTGGAGTTGCTGTCGGTCGGGATCAGAAGGTGGCGTCAAAGTGAAGGTGGTGGTGGTGACGACTGGTAGATTCCGACCACTAGCTGGCCGGAAAATAGCAAGCAAGGGGGCGGATCGCTGCCGAGTGCAGCGAGTGGCGATCGTGGCTGCGGCGGTCATCGTGGGTGCTCTCAAAATGTCGACCTCGATGAGATGAACCAATCTGGGCTGATAGTTGGCAGTGTCCGGCCAGTGGCTGGCCTGAAAACGGCCGGAACGACCAAAATGCCGCCGTGCAAGTGCTCATCGCCGGCTGCGATCGCGGCCATGGCGGAGGTCGGTGTCGGTCCCAAACTGTAGATCTCGGCAAGGGGAAGCGGTCGGGGTGGTCGGCTTCACTGGTGGACACTCGCCGGCACCAGAAAGCGGTCCAAACGGGTGGTAGCGGTGGCAAAAACGACTATGTAAACACCATCACCGGCATCAACTGCGGCGGCTCCAGTGGCGATCGTGGGTACGAACTGATAGCCGGCCGCGAGGTGGTCATGGTCATACCAATCCGGTGGCCGAGGGTGAGGTGGAGACTTGCCGGCGGCGAGCCAAAGTGGCGGTGGCGTAGGGGTGTAACTCTGAAAATGGGAGTAAAAATAGCTCAGAATCGATGCGTGAATTTAACGCTGAGTGGACGGCCCAGATCTTGCCACGTGGCACAATCTAAACATCCGACAACTCGTAGCCTAGTGGGGCCCACCTATGGGTACATGCAATATACATATGGATAGAAAGCTCGGATCGAGACCGTCCAAAGTCAAAACTGACTCGAGTCCTAAAAGTGACTCTATAGGTGGGAATCGAGGCAAGAAGGCTAAATGGGCCTCGAACCCTGAACTCAATCAAGCTGGGCCCACAGGGGCACATATCCAATGATCTAAAATTCCTATGATGCATGCAAATGAAATACCCATAAAATCCCAAACGGATGCTAAACGCTGCAACGGCCTAGATCTAGGCCTAAAATCCTGGCTAACTCATAAAAATCATATGTATACCTCAGTATACACTGATAACTCATGTATACTATATCATAACTGAAACTATCATATGCATGTCGGGTATACTCAACCTCAATAACATGCTCATATGGCCATCTGGGCCTCATACTCATATTCATAAAATTGTTTTGGCTCGAGCTCGCTTGAATCGATTTGAGATTGCCCAAACTAGACAAAACTAAAATCGGGTAAAACCCTAAGCTAAAAATGGGGTTTTACAACCTCTCCTCCTTATAAAAATTCTATCCTCGAAATTTCTTACATCAACTGCGATCGGAGGACTCAACTGAAGATGTCATCTTGCTGACAAACTGGTAGCTCTCCCTCGAAAGCTAGCTGCACACGGCCCAAACGTACCAACATGAAGCTAGATCTCTGAACACTGACAAAGCTCACTAGCTCCTTACTAATCTGGCTAGATAGACTACATGTGCTCGAATCATCTAGCAAAACATGTCATACATGCTAGAATCATCTGTCTGCACTGACCATATATGCTCAAATTGTCTCGCTGGACTAACTCCTAGGGTCACTGCAAACTATGGAGACTGAAATGCAATGACCTCGGTGGGAAAACCCTAAGCTCACCCCTAAGGGTCTACTGGGTAGTCGAGCAAGTACTCTAGAGTACTGCAGGGTACTAGTCTGAACTACATCAGGAAAAACTATATCGGTGCGAGGAATGCGGCCTAACATCTACCCATGTCTCTCTGATCCTCATCAATGCGATAGGTCAACTAAGTGTACCCTCAAGGCACTCTACTCCAGGTTCTACAACTATACTAGGGTGTCCTACGAGTCCTACTAGCATATGGTGGACTCTAGTACCAAGTAAAGGTATATGCTAATGATCTGTATGGCTCACTGTCGCCAGTCTAGGTCAAACACTCAGGTGTCCCTATAAGAGGAATGGGACTTGCTCACCAGGTCTTAGCTAACTTGGTCCTAAATCAAATATCTCACTCTGTTCCATAATGGAACAAGGACAGCTGCTATGACTCTACTGTGTGCTATGGCTCTCGTAACTATCTATAATACCACTAACTACTGCTGAAGAGGCTCTCTGTGATGGACTGAAGGCGAGAACACCTGTACATGTACAACGTGTCTCAAGGAGTATGAAAGCATACTCTGCATGGAACTGTGGAGTCTGTATCTGATCTGTGGTAGGTGCGCTAGTCAATGTCTGCTCATCTCAACCATCTGGAAAAATAGATAGTATGACTGATATATCTAGAAAGGTGAGTGTGAACATACTCGGGTAGAGGCTTGGTTCTGTCTAATATCTCTGGTCACATGGACAAGTGAATGGATCTCTCATGAAAAACTAGTCACACTGCTCTACGACTCTAACTAGGAGGTGTCTCATCCTCACATAGTCTGACATCAGGGTGATAGAATACAAAATCTTAGAAAATCCTACTAGGTGATGTAAGGATATCTGTCTGAGTCATAATGGGGTAATGAAAAACTCTGTATAGGATACTGGGTGGCTCAAAAATATGGGTAGGTCCATGGACATGTCTCTAAGATCATCATGATTGGACTCTGCCATAGGTGGCCAGCCTATGGAATAGCCAATCAATGACGAGTCTAAGAGATGGCTCCTAAGTGGCTCTAGTTCAATCAACTAATAGTAGGCATGTGTTTCTCAATACCGTACTAGTCACGCACTTCTAAACGGATGGGGTTCAAACGACCCAAAGAACCACTATCTCTCCTCGAGTCTACGGGGACTCATAGTGAGGTTTGACACATGTCTCATCTGCTCTTCAGTGGTGTGTGACCTGCCGTCCCGTACCGATTTGTAGCATTAATCTTGACTCACATGACTACTACAGCTATGGTAGACTCTCAAGCAAAGCCATAAGCCAAGATGAGCATACACTAATGTCCCTCTATCTGGTCAACATGATCCGGTCTGACTGAAGTCCTTGTCTACGTCGCTCCCAAGCTTGGGTGAAGTTGTCTCCTCCAGACTGGTCTGTCATCGGCTACCTGCACTGTAAGTCCTAAATAGTACCACAAAGGTACCTCCTATACTCGGGGTAAAGGCTAAATCTTATGTCTCAAGGTAAGGACCTAATCGTGCTGGCGAAGCACAAGGAAAACACTGTCTCCCTAATGGACGCTCCCTCACTAAACCCATCATCTATGCCAAAATTCTAATATGAGTCAAATATCTCTCTCTGGCTAGGCCAAACTCTAAATGAGTTAAACCGCGTATCTAATCATTTGCTAACCATATGATCTGTGGAACCCTGGCTGTGGGTCACATGTATGCTGTTACGCTTACTGAACAATCTGACCACTATGGTCATCCTATCTGGATATCATACTATCATGTTCTCTATACTCTGTCCATATACATCCTTAGAAGACTATCACTAACACTGTCTGATGATCCCTATAAGACTATCACTAAGACTATCTTGCAATACACATCTGACCCAAGAATGTCAGGTCAAGGTGATGGTATGCAAGATGGCTGGTGAAGTCAATCATGTGCCATCACATCCAAATAATTCTAGTGCGCCTAACTTTCCTCTGCTTGGATGATGTTACCGTAGCTATATCTTGTCCTCAATCTCTGACCCAACTCTGCTCTCAATGTTGTGACATGCTGATCTCTATGCAAAGCTAAGAACATCCTCAAGTAGTTGTCCTCCTGTAGGGTGAGGTAACTACTTGGCCTTACTTCCACAATAACTGCTCCACTCGATCGGCGGTAGTGCAATATACAGATCGGTGGTTGTGCATCAATGATGGCGGTAGTGCTCATTCGGTCGGTGGTAGTGCATCACGGTTGGTGGTTGTGCTACTCGAACAGTGGTTGTGCAACTCAGATGACGGTTGTGCTACTCGGACGATGGTTGTGCTATCCAAGTGCTGCAGATCTGATCCTGATCATGTATGTCGTGAACTCATTACTGTCTCTAGCATGTTTATCTCCATGTGTCTATCTCCCTAGAGGTAGCTGCTATCAACTCGGCTCAGGTTATCCAACCATGCGTGTCTAATCCGGAGGGGTCTGGATCATAGTGGTGACACATACAATGGTGATCCAATGTTGAGCCTACACATATCTCCTGAAATCTAGTGTGGTTGCTCCTATAAGCACTGATTTGTTCTTAATAGCAATCACTAATCTGGCCTTGGCAGATCGAGTGAAATCCAGTCAACTATCTAAATCTGTGGTCAAAGGTAATCTCGCTCATTCTCAGTGTGTTCATGCCTCTGTCTATTGAAGAGTGGCCAATAATACTGTTGGAGACAGACATACACTAGTGGAAGAGGGGAGGCGGTGAAGTGTCCATGAGACAGTAGATCCACCTCGCTACTCATCCTCATCCACTACTATCTCCTTGAAGTGGTCCATCTCAAGTCATCTATCCAAACTCTCATCTGTGCTCCAAGTACTCTCTAGTGGCTCCACTGTCATAATCACATCCTTCATCCACAAGGATCTATTTGAAGGTCTAAGTTCTCCAAAGTAGACCTCAAACTATGCCTAATGGATCTATTTAAGGCACTCAATGGTCCATGCTCATATGTCGACGTAACTATGTGAGTATCTCCATACTCCAAGCTCCCTATTGGTATTATCTCTTATAACTCTGTCTCACAATGTACACCATGTCCCAATGAAGAACTAATATGGTGACATACGAAAGACGGACAAGTGTTGTAATGTGGTTCCCAAAGTTTTAGATACTTCTGGTCACTATCCAACTCAACCTTAGCTAACTGAGCATGTGGACACTCTTAGGTCGTCCAAATCTCTGGCACAGTAAAAGGAAAGGCATGTCTCTAAGCTTATCATGACATACCAGTGAGATCCATGCTGGCATCTACTAAAATCATAATCTCATATCCATCTCATAACTCCTCTATTAACACTAAAACATGCATTGCTCAGGTTTGATTGATCAAAAAATCTGAAAACACTGAGAAAATACAAAAGCAAATACCTGTTGGCTTGGCTAAGGACAGCTCCACGCACTTGGCTCAAAACAAAAGTCTTCTATCTCAATTGACCAAGACATGGCTCTGATACCAATTTGTAACACCCAAATTTTGTTCACCTAAGAACCAGATCAGAAATGTTACAATCCAGTCGAGTCATGTTTAATAGTTGTTGGTCAGTAAGACTCAATATATAAAATAGATCAAAATAACCCTCTTGGTGTTATGAAAATGGAAGACAGTCAAATAAGCATCAAAATATATCAAATATAAATAAATGCAAGAAAGTAAATACTATGTTGAGCTCAAGTGTGTGTAGCATTTATCTGTCCTCCTACCAAAGCGACTAAGGATTTGCATGACCTACATCTTTATATAATGCATGCTCGTGGTGTGTGCTTATATCATCGATATATCCTAATAAAAAGACTATATTAAATAAACATACCGCTAAACACACAACAATAAATCTAGATATAATAAAGAGAATAACTAATAACAAATAATAAATAAATAAATACATACAATCATGAATAAATAGATAGAAAATAAATATATAAAAATAATCAATACTCTAATCATAAAATAATAATATCATATATTATATATGTAAATGGCTAAACACGAGTAAATATCATATATACCCATGTTAGTAATCATATAAACAAACAAACAAATAAATAAAAAAAATATATTTAATTTTATTAAACATGAATAATAATAATAATATCATAGTCATCATTACATAATACATAATTAAATACAATTAAATAATAACATACACATAAACAAACAAGTAAATAAATAAATAAATATAATTTAGTAAATATAAGAAGACTAACATTAATAAGTAAATATAATATTAATAATAACAAATAATAATGTAAACATACATCATCTACGATAAACATATAAATAAAAATAAATAAATAATAGTGAATAAATAATTAATTAAAATATTAAATAAAATAATAAATAAAGAAATTCATCATAACATCCAATCGTGATAAATCATATGAATATGCTTCTAAACTAATATAGAAGTTCTTGACTTACCGAAAACGGTGTAAAAAGAGACAAAAACAATCTGAAAATGAGTTGGACTGGACCAAACCGAGTTAAACTAGACCAAAGACGAGTTAAACCAACTTTGTTTGGGTTAACTGAAAACTTGGCTGGGTTGACTTGGGGGACATGAACTGGACATGAACTCAGGCTTAGACTGGCGAACTCAAACATGGCTAGGCGGATGCGGTCACAGGAAGGTGGGACGCGGTCGCGAGTAGGCGGGCCGAAAAATGCTGACGGCGAAGTGGCTAGAGTTGCCGCAGGTTGGGATTGGAAGGTGGCGTCAAGGTGAAGGTGGTGGTGGTGATTACCGGTGGATTCAGCCCACTGGCTGGCCGAAAAACAGCAAGCAAGGGGGCTGAATGCCGCCAAGTGTAGCGGCAGTGATCATGGCTGCGGTGGTCGTCATGGGTGGTGTCATAATGTCCACTTCAACGAGATGAACCAATCTCGGATGATGGTCAGCCGTGTCGGGCTGGTGGCTGGCTGGAAAACGGCCGGAACGACCAAAAATGCTACTGTGGAAGTGTGCGTCACCGGCTGCAATTGCGGCCAGCGAGGAGGTCCGTGTTGGTCCCAAACTGTAGATCTCGGCAAGGGGAAGTAGTCGGGGTGGTCGGTTTTGTTGGAGGACACTCGCTGGCACAGGAAACCAATCCGAACAGGTGGCGGTGGCAGCAAAACCAACTCTATAAATACCGTCACCAGTGTCGACTGTGGCGGCTTTGGTGGCAATCGTGGGTTTGAACTGATAGCTAGCCACGAGGTGGTCACAGCCATATGAATCCGATGGCTAGGGGCAAGGCAGAGCCTTTCTGGCGGCAAGCCGCAGTGGCGGCGGCGTAGAGGTACAACTCTGAAAATGGGAGTAAAAACAGCTCGGAATCTACATGTGAATTTAACGCAGAGTGGATGGCCCAGATAATGCCACGTGGCACAATCTAGACATCTGACAACTCATTGCCTAGTGAGCCCACCTATGAGTATGTGGAATATATATATGGATAGAAAGCTCGGATTGAAGCCGTCGAAAGTCAAAACTGACTCGAGTCTTAAAAGTGACTCTATAAGAAGGAATCAAGGCAAAAAGGCTAAATGGGCTCGAACTCTGAACTCGATCAAGCTAGGCCCACATGGGCAATATCCAGTGATCCAAAATTCCTATGATGCATGTAAATGAAATACCCAAAAAATTCCAAATGGATGCTAAAAGCTAAAACGGCCTAGATGTAAGCTTAAAATCCTGACTAACTGATAAAAATTATATGTATACCTCGCGTATACACTGATAACTCATGCTCTTTTGTATCATAACTGAAACTATCATATGCATTTCTGGTATACTCAATGTCAATAATATGCCCATACGACCATCTGGGCCTCATATTCATATTCATAAAATTGTTTTGGCTCGAGCTTGCTCGAATTGATTCGAGACTGCCCGAACTAGAAAAACTAAAATTGGGTAAAGGCCTAACCTAAAAATGGGTTTCACAAAATAGGTGTAGATTTTTCAAACTTGAGTGTGGAGATAGATATAAAGCTATAGGGTTGAGATGGTAGACTTGTAGAAACCATGTGAGGTAGACTATATGACGAGTGGACCCCTCTCCTATAGAACACTGTTAGGGTCACCCCTACGCGGAGACTGATAGAGGTAGATAGATTATAAAGCACCTATAAATCGATGAGATATGTGTCACCCTCTGGTGAGTTCAGAGTGTCGACCTACCATTTAGGAATGAAGTCTATCCATAGGACTCATGACCACTAAGGATGGAATTTGATTAGTGGTATCATGACTTGATTGAGGACTCATATGAGTCATTGGTGGCAATACAAAAATGATATGATAGTCAAATGCCTATAGTAAGAAATAGAAAGTATGTGTAGATACCATATGAGATCAGTCTTTCTCAGTAGGTCCAGCATCCAAGTCCTTGTCTCAGCAAGATGGGAGGTGGTGTGGAACATTTCTTGAGGATTCCACTGCTTGTATTACTAATAGAGAGAGTTAGGGCTTCATCCAACTGCATGACTTAGACAGCCACTTTGGCATTAGGTATCTCAGGCCTCGAGATTTCAGGAGAGCCCAGTATGTCTTGACTGCCAAGAATGTCACATGGGCATATGTTGGAAGGGTAAAGGTGTTTGCTTCCATTGTGATGAACCAAGATACCATATCAGGGAGTACCACAGGAATGTTGTCACTAGTGTGGATTCTATCACCTCGGCCTTAAATGTAGTAATGTAGAATTTCATGTGTAAAACCCGTGATCTGAGTTAGGGTTTTATACTTGTGAACCGATCGGTTCGAGTCGAGTTAGTTTCAAAGCACGTGTACTGAGCCGACACTGGTCATGTTTATGAGTTATGAGGGTCATGTGTACCCAAGTATATGATGATAGTGTCATGAAAACAATATAAAAGAATGAGTTGTCAGAATATATGAGAGTATGCCAGTTTAGTTTTTTAATTTTTATAGATAATGGATTGTAAAATTAGTTTTAGGCCGTTTACCTTCTATGGATGCACTATGAGGCAGTTTTGGTGGGTTAATAGTTATAGAGTATGTCATTGTGATGTTGTGTAATGTATTATAATTTATGGGATTTCCCCCTATTTTTCTATATTTTTTTAGAATTATTACGAGCTAGTTATTATTTTTGACTCGGGTCATACTCGAGTCAAGTTTTATTTATGAGTTTGCCACAGAACACCCTTACACCATCTCTTCACCCCCCCTCCTCCAACACTTTTCTTCCCTGTCCAAACCCTCTGCTTGTTGCTGCCGCCGACGCTACCTTGCCGCTGATCCTCGTCGCCAAGCCCAGCCACGACATTGCCGTGATGCCCCGAGCGCACCTAGCCATTGTTAGGCATCCACAATGTGAGGAAGCTGCGCCCTTATGCCGTTCCCATCTAGTGGTTGCCTCGAAATCTTTGACCAACCCACAACCTTCCCTGACCAGAGTGGAGCCCAGCACCGCCCACATCGACCGGATCTCTTCACCCATTGCTGCCGCCTCTGTTTTACTATTTTCTTGTGAGCTACCACCTTTGCCAACCATGTCGTCGTCATATACATGTCAGGCTCACCGAGACGATGTCAACGGTACCCAATACCACTGCTATCCCAATAGTAGATGCCGTTGGCGACTATCACTGGAAAACCATCGAAAAGCTGCTGAAAAACCACCAAAACTGCCGGAACCCTACCAAAA
This sequence comes from Piper betle, assembly GCA_033002965.1. Lineage (NCBI taxonomy): Eukaryota > Viridiplantae > Streptophyta > Magnoliopsida > Piperales > Piperaceae > Piper > Piper betle. The sequence goes on along the minus strand of JAURVB010014511.1, from coordinate 23,725 downwards.
AACCGGATTCGCTGGAATTTGCTAGATCTTCTGTAGAGCTCATCCAGTCGAACTTGATCGAACTTCGGACGCCGACGAGTGCGATAAAACCCTAGCCGTCGCCAATTGCCGATGACGCGAGGTATAATTACCTCATATGTAATTATTTAAAATTAATGATTGTTAGTACAACATGCTAGGATTGATTAATTGTGATGATAAATTAGAGTTATTTCTACAATTATAATTGTTTGACTTTTAATGGATGTTGTTTGTATTATGAGTATGTTGATCATGTCAAGTTGATACATCATTCAGTTAGCGAGCATTAGCTTCTAGATTGATGTGTAAGTACGGTGTAGGAGCTTACCACCTAGGTACGAGGACATGCTTGGAGCTTCTACCAGGTCTGTTTAGGACTCGACTCTGTTTTATACTATATTCTATTGTATATTTGTTTTAATGTTTACAGGAGGGGTTAAGTGGTGTTTTATCGGATCCCACCTAACTCGGGCATTTAGCCAAACAGTTTTCAGATTAATAACCCTCGAGGATGATTTGTAAAATAAGATCCATCACAAGTTGCCGTTGAGCCTATTATATAAATCCTTTCTTAGGCCTGTATATATAATTTTATCGAGTTTTTAGTGAGACAATAGATGGTGAAACTGACTTGCATGTACCATGAGCGGATGCACGTGACAATCAAAGCGGGTTTTGGATTAGTGAGCAGACTGTTCCATTCTTGAGGGATCCTAACAACTTTGTGTTTGAGTTCCTCACACCTAGAGAACGTGGAGGTTTACGGGTACTATTAAGTACAGCGCACGTCGGGACTTGTGGTTCAAAGGGTACTGAAGGCGCTTGAGAGTACTTGGCCTTCGTGCTCAAGGCCATGAGAATTATGGAGGAAAGGAGAGGGCATATGATATACATGTAGTCCCAATGGACCAGTGAAAAATGAAATGAGAAAATTATCGAAAGAGGCATCAACAAAGTAGTCAGTTCGGGATGCTTTCGGGTTTGTAGCATGGTGGCTCCTCAATAGGTGCCCTTTAGAGAGTTATGATGAAGTAAACAAATGTTTTTTTTCATATGAGAGTTAGCTCTCATAGCCAGTTTGGTATAGTTATATTTTGGACCAATAACACTTGTTACTGACATGTTTTTATACTATATGTAGGTCATAATCATGAGTTGGATGTGCTAGCCTGGACGGAGGAGCAATGACGTCGCTTGCACACACATGTAAGCCGATAGAGTGGTTAATATTTTGTTTATGATGTTATTACATTGAGAATGATGTGATTAAATGCTAAGACATGATGATATGATGTGAAATGTGAATAGACTACATAGGTGGTTTGAGACCCAAGATTCAGAGTGATTGATATAGTATAGATTAGAATTCTGTGTGAATGCAAATATTTGATATATACATATATGTTTGTATTTAGTATTTTGACAAGGTGGCCCCTAATTGCACGTTTAGGAGAGACTCTGTCCGTTTTATTTTTAGAATTTTTATTGATTTATCGCAATTATTGTTGGTGTGTAAATTAGTTTGCATGTCATCTATATAATACCATGTTAGGGTTTTGTGCATTCATCCATGCACAGCGAGTTGAATCTTCATCTTAAGACGCTGAGATTAGATCTATACGAGTGGGGTTTGTTAACCTAACCGGGGCCCGTGAAATGTCAGTTCAGTTCATGAGCATGAACCGGATTTGGGTGTTACATCCTGATTGCCCTAGGCATTTCCACACCCCTTATATTTTGATATTGAGGATGTAAAGGTTCCTTTGGACTAGATTTCAACACTTGTGGTAGAATAGAGAACATAGAGGGGAGTGTTGTAGAAAGACTACTCTCAAAAGAGAGTTGTGCCACCAGTTGTGCTAGCATACTTTTGTTGCGATGATGTTGACAATATCACTTGTGTCATAATCGATGTTATACCTTGCAAAGAAATGTGTCTACCATTATGGAACTGGGAAAAGTGAGCAAGAAAACTGCTAGAGTGTGGCATACCATGCTAAGTTGGAAACATACGTAAGAAATAGTAAAAGAACATAGCCATCTTGTCAGACATAGGTTGATAGCTGGACTGATCCAACCTCATTTCATCCCTCTAAGCTGAACAAATAGTGCTCAAGAGCCCATACACAAATGTATGTTACAGTGAATACTTGAAAGAACATTGTTCTCCTTCTATCACACCCTAATACCATCAAAATTGGTAAGTTATGTGCAAGTTAGTTAGAGATACAATAGGACCCTAGTAACATCCATAAAGATTAACCCTTACTTGAGGGTAATAGGACACCCTAGAGGTTTAGACCAGTTTGCTTGAGAGATAAATGCCATACATGCCACGACAGTAAGGATATGAGAAGTCACTCCTTAGACTATGAGGTTTAAAAGAAGGTGTCTTACCTAGCCTCTAATACAATCCCATTGTGCATATTAAAAAATGTAAGAAGTAATTAGAGCTGAGACATACTACAAAGATAGGGATATATTAGAGTAGGAGAATTGTGTCATAGACTTACAGAGGTTAAGGCTGTGAGCTATCTAGTTAGAGCATGACCACCAAATGGGTATATGACTAGACTGACATTGAAGTGACCAATATGATTACTTACTCACCGTTGACGAGAACCAATAGGAACATGAGGTAGCTGAGTAAGATGGATAGGTAGTGTGTGACGTAGAAGAGTTTTGTAGTCGGTTGTTAGGTTTGGCTTGTAGGTCCACCGTCCACCATCTAAGTTGCTCAATCACCATCTAAGTAGCTCAACCACCAACCGTGTAGCATAACCACCGATTGAGTAACAAAACCGCCAACCGACTTGCACAACTACCATCCGTGTAAGTATACTATGGTAGGTTAGTAATATGTTATATAGTTGCCCATGTCCACAACATGGTACAATAATCAATTAGAGCTAGATGATATGACCTAAACTGCAGATGGCGAAATAGGTTGGTCAAACAACCAACAATAGAGTAGAAGTAAGGATAGTGTCATATTGACAACTTGAGTATGATCAATCAGGATGAGTATAATTATTAGTGTTATGACATGTTAGTTGTACGGTGTGGAGTTTAGTAGCTAGATAGATCTATGAACGACAATTAGAGTGGCCAAATCGAGATTAGAGATCCAAAGCATCAACATCGACTTATTGGTGGTACCCAACATTAGAGATGTGGGTGTGTTGTATTTTGTAGTTACATGGTGTGCACCTCTGTATTGTCTATAGCCTACATATGATTATTTATCAACTCTGCTTGTGAGCTACCACAGTGGTACTAGCTAAGTGAGTCAAGATTATGTGAGTAGTGACACTTTGAGCCTTGTAATGGGTCCTGTCGGTGCAACAGTAGTTCTTTGGAATAGGAGATCCCCATCCACTTGGACGTGTGTACCTTGATACTCGATCGAGAAACACTTCTCTACTATTTAATGATTGCCTAAGAACCTCACGAGCCATCCTTCGGGATGCCTGCAGTTGTAGTTCTTAGAATGATGATCAGATCCACAGTAAGCGCAACAACAGTACTTCAAAGAGGACATTGCATTAGCCTTCGTACATTTTATATATACCACCTTATCCTATCTTATGCACCTCTTGCTATGTGGCTATAGGTAGAGACATAGTGATCATATCTTTTAGACAACCACTAGGGGTGGGCACCTTCTTGGTCCCCTCAGCACATCTCACGCATTTCACAGTTGCCAAGTCCCAGTATTTGAAGCGAGTCATGACACTCTGATTGGAGGGTCTCCCTTTGCACAATCATATTTGTCACAAGGTCAGGCTGACTTTGAGACCACCTCATGTATTGAAGTTTATGTAATGGGTACTAATAGATCACCTTTTCATAAGCACACCTAGGACTACATTCATCCTCATGCGGAGGAGGTGAGTATGATTACGTACTCAAGTTACGTATGTAAACACATGCATGATATATGCCCTTTGTCTGTGCCAAACTCACCATCGATAGGTATGTACCGTAGTACTATGGTATATAGTAGTATAACCCCATGGTGATGTGTTAGGTAGAGACATAGTGATCATATCTTTTAGACAACCACCTGGGGCGGGCACCTTCTTGGTCCCCTCAGTACATCTCATGCAATTCACACTTGCCAAGTCCCAGTTTTTGCGGCTAGTCATGACACTCTGATTGGAAGGTCTCCCTTTTCACAACCGTATTCGTCACAAGGACAACCTGACCTTGAGACCACCTCATGTATTGAAGTTTACGTGATGGGTTCTGATAGATCACCTTTTCATAAACACACCTAGGACTAGATTCATCCTCATGCAGAGGAGGTGAGTATGATTATGTAATCAAGTTACGTATGTAGACACATGCGTGATATATGCCTTTGTTTGTGCCAGACTCACCATCGACAGATATGTCCCGTTGTAGAATGGTATATAGCAGTATGACCCCATGGTGATGTTTTAGGTGGTAGAACATCTCATTGGTGGTACGATTCACTAGTATTATGCTTGGTACCATTGGTATTTAAACTAGAGAGGCTTGATAATTATGTACTCAGTGGCAGTGTGTTCAAAGAAAAATATTATGGTAACTCCTCGCACCTCATGTGTGTGTGTAGCTGTTTATATGGTTTGATCACAACCTATGTTCGTAGAGTGTGGAAAACCTTTGGTGAATTCCGATGACGGAATTTTCCCAAGTGGGGGAGGTTATAAAACACGGATTTTCCGCCCAATGGTTTTAGTTTCGGTTTGATCATGACCCGGTTTGAATTGCTTGCTTGGCTCTTTTGTTGTGCATTTATGTATGGTATATTGGTATGTATGAGTTGCCCAGTCAAAGCACCATCAGCATTGTTACCCTCATTTGATGCTATGTGCCCAACCTTCTTATGTTCAGCTTGATCAAGTCGAGTCTAGGTAGACCTTAGGACCAAGTCCCTGCATGTCTAGTCACTTTTTGGATTTTGAATTTGATGCTCAAGTTTAGACCACAGACGCCAAGATGTTGTTAAAGCACCCTTACACTTGTGACTTGCCTTTTTTTGCAAATGTTTTTCAATGTCGCATTTATTTATTTATTTCATTAACTAATAAATCATTTCCCCATTTTTCTTTTCAAAATTCAAATCCCAACACATCTCTTTAAGTGTGGCATCCATGCATATGATATCACCAAGCCAACCGCTCTTTTTTTATAAAACCCTTGAATTGAACTCTTTTTTTTTTATAAAATGTGAGATCCCTCAACTTAGTCCCACATCTAATACCTACTGGGAGAAGATCCTGTTTATAAGTGGGAATGGACTATAGATCTTTAACTTGGTTCACCATGTTTAAAGAAATGACTTAGGCCCATTACGTTGCACTTTGGGTCGGGTCGTTGTAAGTGGTGTCAATTGTGAGATCCCTCAACTTAGTCCCACATCTAATACCTACTGGGAGAAGATCCTATTTATAAGTGGGAATGGACTATAGATCTTTAACTTGGTTCACCATGTTTGAAGAAATGACTTAGGCCCATTACGTTGCACTTTGGGTCGGGTCGTTACAGGTGGTATCAGAGCACGGTTTCCCACAAGCTCACATTTTATGACTCAAGTACCTTGTTGAAAAGTCCAGTAATTATCTTTTTCCACTGTGTTATGTTATTAATTAACAAAGTTCTTCGCTAATAAACCTAAGTCAAAACTGAAACAAGAATGTATAAATGAACCATGATGGTTCGATGTTTCAGATGGCAGGCACTCGTAGACAGACTACCCGATCTACCCCATCAAGTCCGAACACAGAGAATGTATTGGCCCAGATCCTAACGGCCATACAGGGACTAGCACAGGCTTCAGAAAATACAAATTCTGTGATTCAGAATATTGTTCAGCGGCTACCGGGAGTGGTAACAGGGAATGGAGCCTCAAACTCAGCAGCGGATCCTAGAATCACCCCGGATGGTGGTCAGGGAAGTGCCCAAGGGCGGGCAGGGTTAGCTGACCCGGGCGAACGAGGGGAGCTACCAAACCCAGTGCCACCGGTAGTCCGACAAGTGGTGCCACCAGCTGTTGAGGACAGTGATCGCTACACTGTGGAAAAGTTCCGGAAGAATGGAGCTGAGGTATTCATTGGAGGGACTGATCCAATGAAGGCCGAAAGCTGGATAGACATTACCGAAAAAGCTTTTAGGGCTCTATCTGTGCCACACCGCCACCAAGTGAGGTTGGCAACATGCATGCTTCAGGAGGAAGCATCTTACTGGTGGAAATCCATGGAAAACACTACATTCCATCGACGTGAGATTTCTTCCATCACGTGGGCAGAGTTTGTGGCCGTTTTCAATGGACAATATTTTCCAGAGCCCGTTGTCCAAAAGAAAGCACTGGAGTTCGCCAACCTAGCTCAGAAGGATGATTCGGTCCGGGAATATGCCAAGAAATTCTTGCAGTTGGAACGCTTTGCACCTGGGATTCTGGCATCTGACAAGGCTAGGGCAGATAAATTCTTCTGGGGGTTGACACCTGAATTGAGGAGTAGGGTTGCTACGGCGTCAAGGGGCACTATAACCGAGGTGATCGATGCAGCCACGACTCATGAGTTGGTATTTGAGCATGATCGTTCACAGAAACAGGGGAAGACTACCACGCAACACAAGCATGCCAACCATGGGGGTAGCTCAAATGGGTCCGCAGAACAACAGCAGCAGAACTACCCAGGGAACGTAGATGGAAACCTCAAAAGGAAGTTTGAGGAGATTCTGTATAGACGATGTAAAAATTGCACCAAGATGCATTCCGGGCAATGCAACGAGCCCCGTCGGTGCTACAATTGCGGCAGGACGGGACACATGATAAAAGACTGTCGTCAGCCTCCGAAGCAACAACAGGAGCAGCCTGAGATCCCGAAGATATAATTAATCATGCTTATCATCTTGCTGTTATAATATTTCGGGGACGAAATATCTCTAAGTTGGGGAGATTGTAAAAACCATGATTTTTATTACAAGACTCGAACCTAAATATTATGAAATAAATATCGATGAACCAATATGGTTGGTTATCAAGTCGACCGGTCATGGTTCGACTTAAGGTCACCTAGAAAATACCTATTCATGAATGGATGATGGGGTGTGAGAATTTAATGAAGGGGCTCGTTGAACCTAGGAAATACCTATGGATGATGGGGTATGAGAATTTAATGGAGGGAATGGTTGAAGTGTATATATATGTAGGAGGAGGGGATCGTTGAGGGGGGGAAAAAACTTTTTCCTAGCCGTCAAATTCTTCTTGCCTCCTCTCCGTCCCAGGCGACCTCCCCATTTCTGCGTGAGTATTTCGTCCCTCATCTTATTTGTTTCCATTAGGATTCTTGCATGCAAGGTTTGTTGGAGACGCCCTGCTAAGTTGCTAGATCCCTAGCGTCTTATGCATGGGGTTCTTGTCGACTGCTTGGTATGAACTGCTGCGAGTCTTTGGGGTCGGGTGTTTGTTTTGTTGTGGGTGTGCTGCTTTGCTTCATCCTTCGATTGGCAAGAATTGTTGGGATTCTTTGAATTGCTTAGTTGTTTTGTTAATGGACATGTCAGAATGGACCTGACAGCCAATAATGGACATGTTAGAATGGACCTGACAGCCAATAATGGACATGTCAGAATGGACCTGACAGCCAATAATGGACATGTCAGAATGGACCTGACAGCCAATAATGGACATGTCAGAATGGACCTGACAGCCAATAATGGATATGTCAGAATGGACCTGACAGCCAATAATGGACATGTCAGAATGGACCTGACAGCCAATAATGACTAATCTCAGAATGACCTGGCAGACCACACTAATCTCAGAATGAACTGGGAGACAAACTTTTAATCTCAGAATGACCTGAGAGCCTATAGAACTACATTGAGCTTGATCCCGACATGGGTATGTAGGCTAATCAAGATTGTTTGATTTCAGCTCACTTAAGGAAGAATGAAAGTATGGTTGGTGGTTCTTTTACGAACTCAGGGTAGGAGAATGGATAATAAATTGGACTTCCTTTTATTTTCTTGTGTTATACATGTGGCTTTGGGAAACGATCCAAGACTGTGGAACTATTATTATTATGTCTTGACTAACCATAATTTACTTTGAATGAGTCATACTTATGGTTTTAATAGAAATCATGTAACATATAAGTAACGCCCGGACCGGTTAGGGCTGGTCGTTACAGGGTTGGTTTGGTATAATTTCGAGTAACGCCTAGCCAGCTAGGCTCACAATATTGTGAAAAATGGCGGGTCGTTACAGGTGGTATTAGAGCAACCTGGTTCCGTTTTAGATGGTGGGCTAGACTAGGGACATTGGCTAGGCTGCCGGTCACGGGCCAGAAAGGTTGTGGGTTGGGGCTAGCAATGGGCCAAGTATACTCATTTCAGGGACAAAATTTCCTAAGGTGGGTGGATTGTGAAGTCCCTCAACTTAGTCCCACATCTAATACCTACTGAGAGAGGATCCTGTTTAGAAGTGGGAATGGACTATAGATCTTTAACTTGGGTTAACCTTTTTAAAATGACTTAGGCCCACTACGTTGCACTTTGAGCCTGGTCGTTACAAGTAGTATTAGAGCAACCTGGTTCCGTGTTAGATGGTGGGCTGGACTAGGGACGTTGGCTAGGCTGTCGGTCACGGGCCAGAAAGGTCATGGGCTGGGGCTAGCAATGGGCCAAGTATAGGCATTTCGAGGACGAAATTTCCTAATGTGGGTGGATTGTGAGATCCCTCAACTTACTCCCACATCTAATACCTACTGGGAGAAGATCTTGTTTATAAGTGGGAATGGACTATAGATCTTTAACTTGGTTCACCATGTTTAAAGAAATGACTTAGGCCCATTACGTTGCACTTTGGGTCGGGTCGTTACATAAAACCCCCACATTGAAAAGGCTCATGGCGGCGGATTTCGTAATGTATTTGTATTAATTACCGAATTGATGTAATATGAAATTGAGATGTAGTATGTAATGTAATAAGCGCTGAAGTTGTATGAACTTGTATGATTCGAGATAAGTGAATTGATTATTGTTATGCAAATGTGTTTTACACATCATTATATTATTATTGTGGACCAGACACATTTTGGGGTACTCTATCATTGTCTTTAGGGTATAAGCCTCAAAGTCCCTAAGCACAATGAGGAGCTTACCAGGAATGTGAAACATATTTGATGTAGCTATGTGTGTGATAAGGAGGAACATACACTTCACACCACTTGAGGACCTATGTGAAGTCCGGGTGGGAGGGTTTGGTATCCTGGCATCCGATGATATTGTATTTAATTATTTTATTATTTTCTCACACATGTTGGGTATGTGGAACAGGTAACTACGACCCTTGTCTAAATTTTCTGCATTTATCCACACATAAGAAATTAAGAAATGTAACGAATGACTTGAACTAAGTAGTAAGCAAAGGTTCTTGTCACAACATGCAACCTTAAAACTGTAGTGGTGGTCCGCCTCTTCTATAGTTGAGAGTGATCTCACTAGCTTTAAAGTCTTTACTCATAGTCACAGGGGAGAATCTGCCTCTGTTGGGGCTAGGGGTGATCATATAGAATCCTTAATTTTAAGAGCCTCTCTATGCTAGAATAAATCAGCATGCACATGTGTTAAAACCTTGTAATGTTTCCCATCTTAAGCCTCCTCGAGGTTTGAAATCCGTTTTCGTAAAGTTTGTACGAGAGTATTCAAATGGATAGTTTTCCAAATTAGAACATTGTACTTTGCTCCATCCTTGGGCCAAACAATAGGGCGTTACACTAGAGCTGACAAATTCTTTTGGGGACTAAAGGAGGAATTGTGGAGTAAGATTGCTACGCCGCTAGCTTCGTTGCTAGGAGTACGATAACTAATGCGATCGACTCAGCCACTACATAGGAGTTGGTGTTCGAGTACCATCGTGCCCAGAAGCTGGGTAGGTTATTTTGTAGAATAAGAATGTCAACCCTCTCAGTAACCAGGACAGGCCAGCGAGACACTAGTCACTAATATAGAGGGGAACCTTAAGAGGAAGCATGGGAATACCCTGCTAAGACAGTGCCCTAACTGCAATAGGATGCATTTGAAGAAATGCAGGGAACCCCGTAAGTGCTACAATTGTGGGAGGATGGGACACTTGCAGAAGAAGTATTGTAGCATCAAGAGCAGTTCAAAAGTGTAAGGTACCAGTTCCTATCTGCTACTCAGCACCTGCACAACCAGTGGACAAGAGGAAGGCGAGGTTCTGTGCGGTTAAACTCAATGATGTTGAGGAGGATGAGTGCACTGTTTGAGGTACAATTCTAATCCAAGTTATTGTGGATGTTTTATTTGATTTGGGGTGTACACACTCATTCATTTCATATCATTTAGTTAAGAGGCATGGATTTCAAGCACCCCCATTATCCAAGTCCTATAGAATTACTGCTGCAATGGGAGATTGTGAAGTCTCTAAGTTGGGACTGACTAACCTATCCTTAGATATACAGGGAAAACCTTATTGGTGGAACTTTATCATGTATGGGCTAAATGGCTTTGATGAATGTTAAGTGTTTAAAGTATACAATATTTACCATCCATGTTTTTAATATGATTTTGTACATCCTAGTGATAAATATTATTAATTAGGTGATAGTTTACTTTATTTTTTTAGTTAATTAATATTTTATTAGATATGTTTAATTTTGGAGTTTCAATGCAAAAAAAATGAAAACAAATTAAGCTTAGGAATTGTAAGGTCATGGTACTTGGCCCCACCCAATGGTTACTACATATGGAGTTCACAAAGCTCAAATGAGGATGAATGTTGATAGTTTTGGGGTGCCTTACTTATGGCTTAGTTGAGCAAGTCGAGGAGTTGGAAACTTGATTGGACACCAAAATTAATTAGACTACAGTTGATTTGTGAACACCTTCCTTGAATTCATGTATCTAATGACTATCTCATCTTCTATATAAAAGGGTGATCATTTGTTCTTTCGGAGATCTCAACTCTTGGCTTCGGAGTTTAGTGAATTAAGTAGTTCTAGTTGTTGTAATTCTTAGTATTTTTCATAATGATAAGTTCAGTTTCTTTTTCATCATGTTCTTCTATTTTTATTATGGAGTAGTCCTTTATTTCGTTTTAGAGAAGAATGGAACTTAACATGGTTTAATTGAATTCATTTCAACCTCTTACTTTTTATTCAATTGGATTGCTTGAATTATCATGTTCTTAATGCTAAGAGTAGACTGATCACCTATTACTTAGATCATGAGGTTTAATTAGATTTCAGGAGAAATCAGTTAGATTAGTCATTGATAATTCATCATACAATGAGTCTTTTGACTTGTTTGTTGTTGTGGTTGGGAGATACACAACACCATATGCGATTGTAAGGCAAATCTTAATGCATTATTTTGTTGATTAATCAATTATCACTAGGAGGTAGAAATTGAGGCAAAATAATAGATGCATGAAGGAGCAAGAGCCACCATGTCATATAATTATCCTAGATTGACAATCCGAAGGAATAGAAGATAAAAGTAAGATGTGATGAAGATTAATTTCATGTTAAGGGAAATTTGACTCTAGAACAAATTTTATCTTAAACTAAAAATCTCTTTTTGTTGTTGTTTTGCTCTTAGTTCTATTTTCTACTATTAACGTAAGTAAATTTATCTCTCTGTGGGACGATACTTGGAAATTTATCATTATATTACTTGTTTTGACCATGTATACTTGCACGTCATTGAAGTTATTCAAACAAGTTTTTGGCGCCGTTGCCGGGAGATCGAATTTTCTTAGTTAATTTAGGATTAGAATTTTGAATCTTTTTCTTTTCTTTTTAGATTTTAGTGTTTAATTTTTTTTTTTAAAATACTATATCATTGTCTTCTTCCTTGTTATCATTTGTTTATGCATCGATTAGTGCGGTCACCCTTGTTTTCTTGTGATCCAGAGATTGAAAGGACTTTGATAAACTTGTGTGCCGCTGGAAGAAGAGCACAAGAAGTAATAGAAGAAGAAGCCATGGACCCACAACAACAACAAATGCCTCCACTTCCACCGATTGTAGCAGTAGCCAATGATGACAACAGGGCAATCCAAGATTGGGTTGTACCTCTTGCAAGAGGGTTACAACCTAGTATTATTGCACCACCAGTGGATGCGACCCACTTCGAGCTTAAACTAGTTTTATTTAACATGTTACAAACTATAGGACAATTTAGTGGATCGCCTACTAAAAATCCTAATATGCATATCATCGATTTCCTATCGGTTTGTGATATGTATAAGCAACCTGGTGTCTCTGATGACGCTCTCCGCCTTCGCTTATTTCCATTCTCATTAATAGGAAGTGCGAAAGAGTGGTTGTCATCATTAGATGCAATTACCACTTGGGATGAATTGTCTGAAAAATTTTTGTTAAAATATTTTCCTCCTTCTAAAACTGCTAGATTACGTAATGAAATTTTATCTTTTTTGCAGTTTGATGGTGAGTCTCTCTTTGAGGCATGGGAAAGATTTAAAGAATTGTTGAAAAAGTGTCCCAACCATGGTATAGAAAGATGGATGCAACTCCAAACTTTCTATAATGGGTTGTTGGGGCAAACAAAGAACATAGTTGATGCGGTGGCCAATGGATCGTTTCTTAGGAAGAACCCACATGAAGCTTTTCAACTGCTAGAATTGATGGTTCCTAGCAACCACCATGCAACACAAGAAAGGCACCCAAGGAGGATTACCGGAGTTTTAGAATTAGATGCACTTACTGCTTTATCTGCTCAGGTTAGTGCTTTAGCTAATCAAGTTCAAAATCTTAATATGCAGGGATAGGTTAAGGCTGTGGAGCCAAGGTGTGAATGGTGTGGACAAGGACATTCTACAGGTCAATGTGCAACAGATCAAGTTAACTACGTAGACAACTTTAATAGGAACAACAATCCCTATTCCAATACCTACAATTCGGGCTAGCGCAATAACCCCAACTTTTCATGGAATAATTCTCCACAATCAGCTGTTGTCCTCAATAATCCACCACCACCATCACAGCATTCTCGACCTCCTTCACTTCCTTTTCAGCCACAACAACTCGGATTTGATCCAAATGTTCAATTCTATGCAACAAACTATGCAACAATTCATGCAGAATCAACAACAACAACAACAGTTTATGCAACAAGTTGTGTTGCAATTAAACAAGGAACCAAGTGAGCGACCCAAGGGTGTACTTCCCAGCCAACCAGAACAACCAAGGAAAGATGGTCAAGAGCATTGCAAAGCCGTAACAACCCGGAGTGGTATTACTTTACAAGAACTAGTTCAGCCCAATGAAGTTAAGGAAAAAGATGAAAAGCCAAACAACGAACATGAACCCATTACATTGGTTAGCTTACTCGGAAGCAAAGGGAAAGAGAAAGATGAGGTACATACAGAAGAGGTCGAAAAAAAGTACCATTTCCTTCTAGACTGAGGAAACAAAGTGATGAAAAATACTTCAAAAAATTTCTTGATATATTTAAGAAATTACAAATTAACATACCTTTCGCTGAAGCACTTGAACAGATGCCTAGTTATGTAAAATACTTGAAGGATATTCTAGCAAAGAAAAGGAGAGTAGATGACAATGAAGTTGTGGCCATGACAGAGGAATGTAGTGCTGTCCTCCAAAGAAAACTACCTCCTAAGATGAAAGACCCGGGCAAATTTGTGATTCCATGTTCAATTGGAGGAAATGTTCATTGTAATGCTTTATGTGACTTAGGTTCTAGCATTAATCTTATGCCTTTTTCTGTTTTCAAAAGGTTAGGGATCCAGGACATTGCTCCTACCAACATCACACTCCAGTTGGTTGACCGGTCATTGGTATATCCTAAAGGAGTCATTGAAGATGTTTTAATAAAGGTTGACAAGTTTATCTTTCCTGCAGATTTTGTGGTGCTCGAAATAGAAGGAAGGAATGACAATATACCACTCATCGTCGGGAGAGGTTTCTTGGCAACTGGGAGAACACTGATCGACGTAGCCGCTGGAAAACTTACACTTAGGGTAAACAATGATTATGTCACATATAACATCTTTAAATCCATGAATTGCCTGGATGCAACATATGATTGTTCTAGAATTGAACTATTTGATAAAATAATGTACAAAGGGGATCAGTTGAGTGATTCATTACATAAGGCCATAAATTCTCTTTGTGAAGAAGATACTGATGTGGAAGAGATGGTTAAAGTATTAGATTCACAACCAATCTTGCCTAGGAGATTCAGAGTTGTAGAAACCTTAGATCTACCATTCCACAGATTGCTGCCATCAGTTGAAGTACCACCTATTTTGGAGCTAAAGCAACTTCCAAAACATCTCAAGTATACTTTCTTAGGGCCTAATGACACTCTTCCTTGTTATTATTTCTTCAGAGCTAACTATGTTGCAGGAAGAGAAGCTGATTAGAATACTAAAGGAATCACAAGTCAACTATTGCTTGGACTATAGCAGACATAAAAGGCATCGATCCATCCTTTTGTATGCATAGGATCAACTTAGTGGATGGATGCAGTCCAATTGTAGAGCACCAATAACGACTCAACCCCAACATGAAAGAAGTGGTCAAGAAGGAAATTATTAAGTGGTTGGATGCCGAAGTGATATATCCCATTGCTGATAGTACTTGGGTAAGTCCAGTACAATGTGTACCAAAGAAAGGAGGTATAACTGTGGTAAAGAATGAGATAGATGAACTGATTTCTACAAGAACCATTATGGGGTGGCGTGTGTGCATGGACTATAGGAAGCTCAACAAGGCTACAAAAATAGATCACTTTCCTCTTCCTTTTATTGATCAAATGCTTGATAGATTAGCTGGGAATGCTTACTTTTGTTTTCTTGATGGATATTTAGGTTACAATCAGATTACCATTGCACCCGAGGATCAAGAGAAGACGACGTTCACTTGTCCTTATGGCACTTTTACTTTTCGACGAATGCCCTTTGGCTTGTGTAACGCTCCCGCTACATTTCAGAGATGCATGATGGCCATCTTTACTGATATGATTGAACATGGCTTAGAAGTATTTATGGATGACTTTACTATTTTTGGAGAGATTTTTGATGACTGCTTATCTATTTTATCTTGTGTTCTTAAACGTTGTCAAGACACTAATCTTGTTCTTAATTGGGAAAAATGTCATTTTATGGTACAGGAAGGAATAATTTTGGGACATAAAGTTTCATGCCAAGGACTTGAAGTAGACAGAGGCAAAAATTGTAGCTATAGAGAAGCTCCCACCTCCTACATCGGTGAAAGAAATTAGAAGTTTTCTAGGACATGCGGGATTCTACAGACGGTTTATAAAGGATTTTTCTCAGATCTCAAAACCTTTATGTGCTTTACTAGAAAAAGATGCAATTTTTTATTTTGATGATGCATGTTTGAAAGCTTTTGAGACTTTGAAACAAAAATTGATTTCAGCTCCCATTGTGATTGCACCGGATTGGTCACGACCTTTTGAATTAATGTGTGATGCCAGTGACCATGCAATAGGTGTTGTATTAGGCCAAAGGAAGGGCACATTTTTTTATGTTATCTACTACATTAGTAAGACATTGAATGATACACAACACAATTATACTACAACTGAAAAAGAATTGTTAGCAGTAGTGCATGTTGTTGATAAGTTTAGATCATATTTGCTAAGTTCAAAGGTTATTGTATATACTGATCATGCTGCTCTAAAATACCTTTTGTCTAAGAAGGATTCCAAACCTAGGCTAATCCGTTGGGTTCTTTTATTGCAGGAATTTGATGTCGAGATTAAGGACATGAAAGGAAGCGAGAATGTTGTAGCGGACCACCTTTCTCGGTTGAGCAAAACACACAACGTTAAGGATGATCCACCCGTGAATGAGGTTTTCCCTGATGAAAATATATTGGCCATTGCAAGTGGTGTTGTCCCATGGTTTGCTGATTTAGCGAATTACTTGGTGAGTGGGAAGATGCCACCGGACTTGAACTTTCAACAAAAGAAATGATTTCTTCATGAGGCTAAGTCATATTTTTGGGATGACCCTCTTCTCTTCAAGCAATGTGCTGATGGGATGATAAGAAGATGTGTACCAAAAGATGAAATAGAGTCCATACTTCATCATTGTCACTCAATAGATTATGGCGGGCACTTTGGAAGTACTAGGACAGCGATGAAAGTTCTCCAATCGGGATTATTTTTGCCTACACTATTTAAAGATGCAAGACATTTTATTGAGAGATGTGATCACTGTCAAAGGGCTGGAAATCTGTCAAGGAAAAATGAAATGCCTCTCAACTCTATTCTTGAAGTGGAATTATTTGATGTATGGGGTATAGATTTTATCGGTCCTTTTCCTCCATCAAACTCTAACACTTATATTCTTTTAGCTGTCGATTATGTTTCTAAATGGGTTGAAGCAGTAGCTTTACCTTCGAATGATGCCAAGGTGGTAGTTAAGTTTTTAAAGAAGAATATCTTTACCAGATTTGGTACACCTCGGGCAATCATTAGTGATGGAGGGTCTCACTTTTGCAATAGGCAATTTGAAGCTTTATTGGCTAAGTATGGAGTGAAACATAAGGTTGCCACCACTTACCATCCACAAACTAATGGCCAGGCTGAAGTATCCAATCAAGAGATTCTTAAAATTCTAGAGAAGGTAGTAAAAGGTAATAGAAAGGATTGGTCTATTCGGTTAGATGATGCTCTATGGGCTTATAGAACAGCTTTCAAGACACCAATTGGCATGTCCCCTTATCGATTAGTGTTTGGAAAGGCTTGTCATCTTCCCCTAGAATTAGAGCATAAAGCTTTTTGGGCCATTAAGGAATTGAATTTTGACTTGGAAGCATGTGGAAAAATGAGACTACAACAACTTATTGAATTAGAAGAAATTAGGAGAGCTTCTTATGAAAATGCCAAGATCTATAAGGAAAAATCCAAAGCATGGCATGATCAAAGAATTGCTTCTAAACCATTTTCTCCTGGACAAAAGGTATTGTTATATGACTCAAGGTTGAAAATTTTCAAAGGAAAATTGAAATCAAGATGGTCTGGTCCTTACATAGTGCAAACAGTTTTTCCACACGGTGCAATTGAAATTAAGACTGAACAAGGGGATCGATCATTTAAAGTCAATGGATGTAGACTGAAACACTACTATGAAGGGGAACAACTTTGGAAGTCCTCCATCACATTAAATAAAGAATGAGGAACAGGCGTCTGGCTGTAGACGTTAAACCAAGCGCTTCTTGGGAGGCAACCCAAGAATGGGTCAAGTGCAAATTCAGTTATTCATGATAATCATCCACCGACTAATTGGTTGAGGGAGTTCTCTTTCACTTCTTTTTCTTTATTTTTATTTTTCAACATTGAGGACAATGTTTAGTTTAAGTGTGGGGGATGCCTTAATTTTGTGCATATTGTTCAGCTCAACTCATGTTTAGATTTAGATATGTATATATATATATATATGTGTAGTTTAGTGTAAAAATTTTATTATGCAACAGTATATTAGTCTCTTGGTTCAATGATAGATACATGTGAATTAGTCTTACCTTTCTTGGGAAAACTTGATTAATTGATATGAGGGATGAACTGAGTAAATGATTGCATTCGAGAGTTGGTTCTCTACCTTATATTATTTTCACAATCCTTTGGTTTAGATGATTTCAATGAATGTTTTGCAATAGGAAAAATCCTTTAATCATAAGAATTTGCATGATGGCTCTAGTTGTTTTAGGTTTGTCCTAGCAATTTTTTTCTTCTTAAAAACAAAACAAAAATGAATAAATTAGAGCAATGACTACTTTGCTGAGTAACCAGGCCTTTGTAACTCAATAATTATGGGGGTTCACGTCAAAAGGTAAAGCTAGTTATCTCTGTTTGCATATTGGCACTTTGTTGAGTAACTGGGCCTTTGTGACTCAGTAATTATGGGGGTTTGCGTCAAAAGGTAAACCTAGCTACTCTTATAAAAAACAAAAATGAATAAATTAGAGCAAAGACTACTTTGCTGAGTAACTAGGCCTTTGTAACTTAGTAATTATGGGGGTTCGTGTCAAAAGGTAAAGCTAGTTATCTCTGTTTTCATATTGGCACTATTGCTAAGTAACTGGGCCTTCGTAACTCAGTAATTATGGGGGTTCATGTCAAAAAGAAAGCTGGCTACTCTTTAAAAAACTAAAAATAAATGCTTACATTAGTGGAGATGAGGATGAATGGCAAACATATCTAAACATGAGCTGTAACACCCCAATTTTGGTTCACATAAAAACTAGATCAGAAATGTTAATGATCTAGTCGAGTCATGTTTAATATGGTTGGTCAATAAAACTCGATCGATAAAATAGATTAAAATAACCCTCTTGGTGTCATGAGAATGGAAGACATTGTCAAATAAGCATCAAAACACATCAACTATAAATAAATGCAAGAAAGTAAATACTGCGTTGAGCTCAAGTGTGTGTAGGGTTTATCTATCCTCCCACCAAAGTCAACTTAGGATTTGCAAAACCTACATATATTATATGAAAACCGTCAGTAACAAATGTTACTCATCTGAAAAATAACTAATACAATCTTGAAAATAGGTATTTCATTACCCATTAAAACTTATGAAACTTTAAGATAGCCTCACACATTGGGCGGTAAGCAAACATACTTAAGCAATTGCCGGCTTGCATGCAGGGCTCATAATCATATTCATACATACATACAACGCTTACACCCTCAAACCTTCCATATCACCCGCTACGATGCTCGATTGGCAAAAAGAATAGTTAAGTTAGTGCCACATATTCCAAAAATGCGCTACATTACACAGTACCATCATACACCACACTACCTCATGGTTTGAAGGAGTACTAGTCTGATTCATACATATCTCCACACCGCTCACTCTCTTATTCGTGAAATCCGTAAAAATGCACGTACTTACATAATAGGCTTAGTAAAGAAGCTTATATCATAAATTTCTGGAGCTTAAGTTCAAAAACTAGCAAGGGATCTTAGCCTTGTAGTTTTATTAAACATGCGTAGAAAACACAGCCAAATGGACTAACATCGGAGGGATGCAATAAAATGCTACTGATGCCATCCTACATATAAAACACGATTAAACTCGACAGTCAAGGAGTCAAGCAGAGAGGGAAAGTCCAACGGACTTGTGGTCCAAGCTCCAAGCGTATCTGCACATTTACGGCGAGCTTGGACTCTTGAACCTACATCGGAACCCACTACTAAGAAAAATACTAACATCCCCATATGATGCATGCTCGTTATGTGTGCTCATATCATTAATACATCCTAATAAAAAGACTATACAAAATAAACATAGTGCTAAACACAACATGTAAAGTGAGACATAATAAAGAGAACAACTAATAACAAATAATCAATAAATAAATAAATACAATCATTAATAAATAGATAGATAATAAATACATAAAAACAATGAATGCTCTAATCATAAAATAATAATATCGTATATTATATACGTAAATGGCTAAACACGAGTAAATATCACCATATACTCCTGTTAGTAAACATATAAATAAATAAATAATAATTTAATAAATAATTTAATAAATAGCTAATTGTCATTAATAATGAATATTAGAAATATCATAGTTACATAATATAAGAATACATAATCAAATACAAATAAATAATCACATACACGTAAAGAAGCAAATAGATATATACATATATATATATATATATATATATAAATTTAATAAACATAAATAAGATTAATAATAATAAGTAAATATACCATTAATAATAATAAGTAATCGTATAAACATGTATTATAATCAATCAATATACGAATAATAAGAAATGAATAATAATAATAAATAAATAAATAATAAAATAATAAATAAACAAAAGTAATCATAACATCAAAACATGCAAAATCATGTGAATATGGATCTAAACAAATGTAAGGGGGCTTTCGAATTACTAAAACGCTAGAAAACGGGTTGAATCGGACTGAACCAAGCTAAATCAGACTAAACTAAATGGACTAAACCAACCTGCACTAGAAAATGGGTTAGGTTGGCCTAGCTGATCTAAGCAAGATTGGTGGACTCAAACATGGGCTGGTGACTTGGGCTAACCAGGTGGACACGGTCGTAGGCTAGTGGACGCGGTCGCGGGCAGGTGGGTAAATGGACCAAACAAGGGGGCGGCAGTGCCCGTCACCATAGAACATCGACGGTGGCGCGGTAGAGGCTGCCATCTGTTGCGATCAAAAGAGGGGAGGATGGGAATGTGATGGTGGTGACGGTCGAAGGAGTCCGGTTGTTGACTAGCTGGAAAACAGCTGGAAAATGGCGGTGTCGCTGGTGGTGCGGCAACGTCGCTAGCGGTGATCACAGCCGTGGATGTCGTCGTGGGTTTTCTCAAAATGTAGATCTCTGTGAGGGGAAGCCATTGGAGTGGTTGGATCGGCCAATGGTGGCCAATGGTGGCGGTAACGATGAACAGTGATAGAAAACTTGGTCGCCGACGGCGATTGCAGCGGCACCGGTGGTTGTGAGTGGTATGAATGGGAAGTTGGCCGCGAGGCAGTCACGGCCGTACTGAATGGGTGGCCGGAGGAGAACCAGGGTCTAGCCGGCGGTGAGCCGAAGTGGTGGCGGTGGTAATGGTGTAAAAGTTTGAAAATCATGAAAAATCCCCGAAGGATAATTGGGTGGAAGATAGGGTTGAGTGGATGGCCCAGATCTTGCCACGTAGGATGATATGAATCTCCAATAACTAGTTGCCTAGTAGGACCCACCTATGGGTATATGCAATATACATATGAACAGAAAGCTTGGATCAAGACCGTCCATAGTCAAAACTAACTTGAGTCCTAAAAGTGACATTGTAGGCAAGAATCGAGGCAAGAAGGTTAAATGGGCCTCGAACCCTAAAGTAAATCAAGCTGGGCTCACCGGGGCACAATCTAGTGATCTAAAGTTCCTATACTGCAATGCAAATGAAATACCCAAAAATCCCAAACTGATACTAAACGCTTCATTGGCCTAGATCTGGGCCTATAATCCTGACTAACTCATAAAAATCATAAGTATACCTCACGTATACACTGATAACTTATGGTCTACTGTGTCATAACTGAAATTATCATATACATGTCGGGTATACTCATATTTATATGGCCATCTGGGCCTCATACTCATATTCATAAAAATATTTTGGCTCGAGCTCGCTCAAATCAATTCGAAACTGCCCGAACTGGACAAAAGTAAAATTAGGTAAAACCCTAACCCAAAAAATGGTATAAGTAAATATACCATTAATAATAATAAGTAATCATATAAACATGTATTATAATCAATAAATACATGAATAATAATAATAAATAAATAAATAATAAATTAATAAATAAAAAAAGTAATCATAACATCAAAAATGCTAAATCATGTGAATATGCGGTCTAAACAAATGTAAGGGTGTTTTCGAATTACTGAAAAACGGTCGAGAAACGGATTGAACCGGACTGAACCAAGATGAACCAGACCAAACTAAATGGACTAAACCAACCCGGGCTAGAAAATGGCTTAGGTTGGCTAGGCTGAGCTGAACAGGATGGGCGGACTCGAAGATGGGTTGGCGCCTGGCAGACTTGGGCTAACCAGGCGGACGAGGTCGCAGGGCTGTCGGACACGGTTGCAGCTGGCAGACGCGGTCACGGCTGGTAGACCTAGTCGCGAGCAAGTGGGTAAACGGGCCTAACAAGGGGACGGTGGTGCCCGTCCCCAGAGAACATCGACGGCGGCACAGTGGTGGCTGCCGTTGGTCGCGATCAAGACAGGGGAGGATGGGGAATGTGATGGTGGTGATGGTCGGCAGAATCCGGTCGCCGACTTGCTGGACAGCAGCTGGAAAGTGCCAGTGTCGCCGCCGGGTGCGGCGACGTCACCGGCGATGATCGCAGCGGTGGATGTCATCGTGGGTTGTCTCAAAATGTAGATCTCTACAAGAGGAAGCCATCGGAGTGGTCGGATCAGCCGATGGTGGCTTGCCGGCGCCGGAAAACGGCCCAAACAATGGTAGCAGTGATGATGAACAGTGATAGAAAACTCAGCGCCGACGGCGACTGCGGGAGCGCCTATGGTTGTGAGTGGTATGAATGGGAAGCTGTGCCGCAAGGCGTCACGACCGTACTGAATGGGTGGCAGGATGAGGACCAGGGTCTAGCTGGCGGTGAGCCAAAGTGGTGGAGGCGGTAATGGTGTTAAAGTTTGAAAATCTTGGAAAATCCTTGAAGGATAATTGGGTGGGGGATAGGGTTGAGTGGATAGCCCAGATCTTGGCACATAGGACGATCTAGAACTCCGACAACTCGTTGCCTAGTAGGGCCCACCTATGGGGTATATGCAATATACATATGGATGGAAAGTTCGGATCGAGACCGTCCACAGTTAATATTGACTCGAGTCCAAAAAGTGACACTATAGTCAGGAATCGAGGCAAAGAAGGTTAAATGGGTCTTGAACCCTGAACTAGATCAAGCTGGACCCATAGGGGCACAATCTAGTGATCTAAAATTCTTATGATGCATGCAAATGAAATACCAAAAAAATCCCAAGGGATACTAAATGCTGCATCAGCCTAGATCTAGGCATAAAATCCTAACTAACTCAAAAAAATCATATGTATGCCTATGCATGCACTGATAACTCATGGTCTACTGTGTCATAAATGAAACTATCATATACATGTCCGGGTATACTCAACCTCAACAACATGTTCATATGGCCATTTGGGCCTCATACTCATATTCATAAAATTGTTTTGGCTTGAGCTCGCTCAAATCTATTC
The DNA here is from genome assembly GCA_033002965.1 of Piper betle. Classification (NCBI taxonomy): domain Eukaryota; kingdom Viridiplantae; phylum Streptophyta; class Magnoliopsida; order Piperales; family Piperaceae; genus Piper; species Piper betle. The sequence goes on along the minus strand of JAURVB010014511.1, from coordinate 868 downwards.
GAAACTGCACGAACTGGACAAAACTAAAATTGGGTAAAACTCTTACCCAAAAATGGGGTTTTACATGAGCGAGGTGTTATTTTCTTGTTGCAAATGAGAAGGATAAGCAAAAGGATTATCTTACACACACACGAAGAGCCTTTTTTGGGTGTGATTGATGATGAAGGGAATTTCTGATTTGATTGACATCTTGTTGCCTTTGGATAGTTTGATTAAGGATCATATGAGAACATAATGGGCACTAAGTATTTTTTTGTAGTAAAATTTTTTTGTAATGATATTTTGCTCGACACACCCAAGAGTTTAAGTTTGGGGTGATCAAAGTATACAATATTTACCCATATTTTTAATGTGATTTTGTACATCTCGATGATAAATTATCAATTAGGTGATCGTTTACTTTATTTTTTAGTTAATTAATATTTTATTAGATATGTTTAATTTTGGAGTTTTAATGCTGAAAAAGATGAAACAAATTAAGCTTAGGAATTGAAAGGTCATGGTACTTGGCCTCACCCAATGGTTACTACAAGGAGTTCACAAAGCTCAAATGAGGGCGACTATTGATGGTTTTGGGGTGCCTTATGGCTTAGTTGAGCAAGTCGAGGAGTTGCAAACTTGCTTGGACACCAAAATTAATTAGACTACATTGATTTGTGAACATCTTCTTTGGTTTCATATATCTAATGACCATCTCATCTTATATATAAACGGGTGGTCTTTTGTAACACCCCAAATCCAGTCCACGCTCGTGAACCGAACCGGCATGTTACAGGCCCCGGTTAGGTCGGCTAACCCGAACCTAACTCATGCGGATCCAATCTCGGCGTCTTAAGATGAAGATACGACTCGCAATGCATTGATGAAT
>JAURVB010014509.1:0-74973 GCA_033002965.1 Piper betle | reverse complement strand
GGCATACTCTCATATATCTGATAACTCATTCTGTTCTGCTGTATTCATGACGTTATCATCATATATTTGGGTACGCATGACCCTCATAGCTCATACACGTGACCGGCGTCGGCTCGGTACGCGTGTCCTGAAACTGACTCAACTCGAAAATAATGGTCGACCCGACCGGTTCTGAATATAAAACCCTAACTCGAATCGTGGGTTTTACACGGGGGGCTGGTGAAACACGTGCGCGGGGGAGCGGTGCCAGGGGAGGGGGTCGGGGTGGGCCGGGCGGGGCAGAGCCTGCATGGGGGGGGGGGTGGGATATGGACTGGGGCGGTGGGGGATGGCGGCTGCAGGAGGGGCCAAGGGGGACTTGGCCATGGACGGGACGGGGCAAGGCTGGGGGACGTGATTGAGGCCCACATTCGCTATGCGCTACATTTTAATGCAGCGCATAGTAGTCCTCTCCTCCTCCTCCTCTCTCTCTCTCTCTCTCTCTCTCTATATATATATATATATATATATATATATATATATATATATATATATATATATATATATATATATATGTATGGGCGCTACCCTGCGCCAAAGGCAGAGTAGCGCCCCTGCGCCACAAAATAATCTGGGCCGTCCGATTATAAGGACGGCCCAGATTAATTAGGATTTTTAAAAAAAATAAATTTAAATTTAATCTGGGCCGTCCGATTACAAGGATGGCCCAGATCGGGCACCCACAATCCTTCCTCCGCGCCGCCGCCGCCGTTGTCGCCCACTCCTTCCTCCGGCGCCGATGACGACGGTGATGACGTTAGCAGGGTTGGGCGGGGCGGTGGGAGGTGGCGGAGGCGAGGGGCCGAGCGGAGTGGGGCAGCAGGGGCAGGGTGGTCTCTGGCGGAGGCAGGGCGGTGGCCGGCGGGGGAGGGGGCGCAGGGTGGGGGGGAATGCGGGGCGGTGGGTGTGGGCGGAGCGGGGTGGCGGTGCGGGGGCGGGGGAGGCGGGGCCGGGGCGAGGCGGTGGGGTGTCGAGCGGATGGGGGGCTGGTGGGCGGAGGGTGAGGGCGAGAGGGGCGGCCGGCCCCTCTCGCCCTCACCCTCCGCCCACCAGCCCCCCATCCCCTCCGCCCCACCACACCCCTCGCCCCCTTCCCCGCAGCCCGCCCAGCCCTCGCCACGGCCCGCCACCCCCCGCCCTCCCTCGACCTCCCCCCACCCCGCCCACCTCCCACCCACCGCCTACCACTCTCCTCCGCCCACCCACGCCGCCCTCGCCTCGCCTCGCCCACCCCCCGCCCGGCCGGCCGCGGCCGGATCCTGGCCGCCGGCGAAGGAGGGGGTGGTGGAAATTTTTTTTTATCAAATCTGGGCCGTTCGATCATAATCGGACGGCCCAGATTATCCTAGCGCAGGTAAGGGTTTCCTGCCTCTTGCACTAGAAGCCTTTACCCTATATATATATTTAGTATTTACCAATTTTAAATTCAACTAGTCACTTGCCCCATCGATGTACAGCCTTACGTGATTTTCAACTACTTGTTATTCTTGTCTATTCTCATGTAGCTTAGAATATAATATACTTTAATTTAAAAATTCTTTTATAATATTTATTTGGAATACTTGATTTCTATTATAACATATATTTACTTCATATAGTCTTATATATTACGTCTATTTCTAAAAATCATAATATATTATTATTTATTAATTAGTTGAAATTTATCAATTTGTTGACTTTAAAAATCTATTTAATGAATAAATGATTAATTATAGGGCTAGTTTTAGATGATTTTGATTTTATATTTTTAATTGTAATAATAAAAGGATATATTTGTAATTTAATTTGATTTTATAAATAGGAAATAAAGAAAATATTGTAAAATAATTAATTAAAAATTACAGTGGGAAAGTAATACTTTTGTGAATAAGAAATAAAAGGGTAATATTGTAAAATAAGTACATGGCATGTGGCAATACCAGGCTAAGAGGCTTCAATTTTATATATCTATTCTTTTACATTAAAGAGCTTGAATCTTTTTTTGCCCTGATTGCGTTTCAACTTTTCTTGTATTGTGGTTAATTTCGGTCCACAATAATTTTATGGGTCCATTTTTTAAACCTTTTTTGATGTAACAATAACTTCATATTCTTTAAGTGTGAGTATGGATGATCAAACAACTAAACAATGAATTCAAGCTTGAAGATTCAAAGGAAGTGTTGAAGTGTGGAAGTGTGGAACACTTCGATTACCTTCTAGTTAGGACTTTAGCAAGTGAGGACGTGGTTGAGGCCAAGGAATAAGAGGAATCAACGTCTAGTTGTTCTTCGGTTAGCAGTTTGGCAACTGAAGACCTAAGGTTTAGTGAGAAGCTGTAAAGCATCAGATTTTGGCAGACCTTTGGTTGTGGGTTCAGCAATCAAAGAGAATGAAGGAACCCTAGGGCTAACACGGCAAAAGAGTCAAGGAGGACTTCTGTAGACATTCAATTTTGGAAGTTGAAAAGGGTTTGGGAGTGCTAGGGCTGACGTGGTGAAAGGAAATCAGAAGTTGAAAAAAATTTGGCAAAGCTTCGGTTGCATGTTTGGCAACCGAAGATGACGTGACTATTTTTAAGTGAACAATCGGTAGACATTTGGTTAGTCGATAGTTGTGGAAAAGTTTTCAAAACTAGTCGTTGGAAAAAGAAAATGAGGGGGATTTGAACCCTAATGATTACTATTTTAGGAGAGGTGTTAGAAACTTATAAATGAAGCCTTGAGGGGAGTGTTTTAGTACACCTTACATGATGTTGAACCCCTAGAACTCTCTTAGAAGATTTGAGAAGCTCAATCTTGTATTAGGATTGTCTTTACCTATTAGCTTTTATTCCTTGGTTTTGATTGTGCAATCCAAAGAGAGAACATTATATGTAACACTCTATTTTTCGGTCGAGGGTAGATCGAATCATAATGTAACAATTTAAAAAGCTATTTATTAGACTACTATCGTACAAACGTCATGGAAGCAAATCTCAACCCTCACGAAGGTTTCAAACAGACACCTTACTAGAGTTTTATGCAATGCATGCTAATCATACTATCGAAGGAATATTCTTAACTTTACATGAGTACAGAGAGACAACACCTCCCTGAGAACTATGAGGTTGACTTTACATAATGCAGATGATCAATTCGAGCTACACAAAAGCAACAACCTAATGTAGCTAAGAGGTTGAGCTTGAAAGCATGTGGTGCATGGTCTAGTTCTTATACTTAGTTATTACCTTGAGTTAGGAGCTTATACTTAGATGATGCTGATGATCAAGTAGAAATATAAACACTAGGTTATGGTTACTTGTTCCATATACCCTACAAAGGTAAATAAACTCACAAAAGCGTCATCAAATAACATGAATCCCCTCCCCCCCCTCCCGAACGCCCGATATTCAGGTGTAAAAGAATATTACTATAATTCTTAGAACTCTTTCCACTCACTTTCTTGTTTGTGAATCCGTAAAACCATGCATACATATATAATAGGCTTAACTTGGGACTTATATAATAGTGTTTTCGATCTTTATTTCGAGAACCAATAAGGGATCACTTCCGTGTAGTTTTATTTAACTGTAGAAAAACTTCGCTAAATAACCCGACATCAAAGGGATTTGATAAAATATCGTTCATGTTGTCCTGCATCTTAAACTCGGTTAAAACCTCACATGGAGCCAAACAGAGGTGAAGTTAAAGAATCCTATGGACTTGGATGAGTCGAGCTCATCGTCCTAACTCAGCGAGCTCATTTTGTGTATCAAAACAAGGAAATGAAACCCAAATTAGCTTCAGTTTGCATCGGGATACAAAATGAGGGAATGTCTCAACACATGTACATATACATATACTAGAAGACTTAATTAACGTAATTATCTTACTTAGTGTAGTGTTAAACCCTATAAGGTAACCTTATTCCCACATAGATTTGTTGCTTTTCTTAATACACCCTGTAATACTTATGCGATTTCCTACAGCGAAAGTGAGTGAGAATAGAAAGTGTCACAGAACCAAACAGAAATAACTCTAGTCTAACTGAAACATAGATTTACTGCAAATGCTTGAAAGTGAAAATAGTAGTGATAGTACTCTAAGCTAACTTAATCACAATCAAACTGATAAAGTTCTTTCCAATATAAATGAGACTTGGGATAGATAACTTCACTTAGTGCACTAAAGTAAAATTACTAGTCCTACTAATTTCTTATGATATGCATCAAATCTGAGAAACAATGATATTTCTAAAGGGCTTTCACTACATATTACTATCTATCACCTTTTCTTAATTCTAAATGTATGTGCAAACTAAACAAGATTGGTGTATTTCGTGCAACTCCCCGATATAAATATCTATGAAATCAAGTGTATTTATACCCATGACTCGTAGGCTAGTTCAACCAATAACAATGATGAATTCCCTATGTCTATACAAACTCAAATCTTGTAATCACACAAAGGTTAGCTACACCTTTGAAGGTTAACTCATGAAAGATTCAATAAATATTTTTAAATACATCAAGAAAAATAACATAAGCAAGAGAAGAAAAAGTGAGTATGCAAATCTGTTGCAGTTAAGACTAAGACCTTTGCGGGAATTCTTCTCTTAAGCTTTGCTCTCTTTCTTGCAACTTGATTAGCTGTCTTCCTCTTCTCAAGACTCTAAAAACTTCTATCCCCCTTGCCTCAGACGAGGTGAAGATTGAGAAGAATTTTGGTATTGGAAGCAAAGGCAAGATTTTTTCTCTTATCTTGAAACAGTTGCATATAAAGTGGGCCATATAGGAGTAGATATATTGAGACAATTTCTATGAAACTTCCTAAACCCTCACTATTACATAAATAATCCCCAATTATTATTAGCAACATGTGAAAAGTAATTTTGGTCATGGGAGAGGAATGTGTTTATCTTAGGTTAAACTTTGGAGCGTAGTGGAGTTGGTAAGAGTTTATTCCTTAGGAATATCATCATTTGATCATTTGGAAGTGTTGCACACAAACATTTGTCGATGTTGGGTCTACTTTTAAATGACTTAATCTTCAACAAATGCACCCAAAAGGAATATCTGATGGCCACGATTGGTGGGTGTGGGGTGATTAGGTAGAGTTGTTCCACCGACCATGGACAAATGTAGCCTTATAGGTTGACACTTTGCAGGAATGTTACCAACTTTATCAGGTTCTATTTGTGGTTCAAACGAGGATCAAATGGTGAAGTCATTGTCTCCCATCTTCATTATAGTTTCTACTTGGGGACAAAAGCATGCAAACACAACAACCAACTCATACACATGAAGGAATGATACCGATCCTTGCAAAGATGGTACATTTAATCAAAAAGTGATATATAAGTGCTAGTATTTATATTTTATCAATAGTTATTGAAAAATCAAGCATATTGGTTAATTTGAGTATAAAAACAGGGCAAATGCTTAGATAAATAGACTTGGATTCCAATAAAATTATAACTCTAGTCGAGGTTATCAAGTCCCCAAACTTGAACTTTTACTAGTGCCTAGCAAACAAAATAGCTATATGCAGGTTCAAAGGGAATCAATTCAATCACAAAATGGTTTAAATAATGGTAGTTAAAAATTTAAGATAGAACTCAAGTTCACAACATTGCATGTGTTAGATTCCAAAGAAAACAAGTAATTTAAACAAACTTGTCTTATATATACTTAGGTAATCTTGACGTTTTGAAACAAAACATATTTGGAATAATCTAGTCATAGAGAATTGTTGACAACTTTTGTTGGGCCCTTCTGGACCCACAAAAGGGACTTATAACAACTAAAGGAAACTCGTAATAGGTATCACGAGCCTCTCTTAATTTAAAAGCTAATTGAAGGAATAAAGCTTTCTTATTAGCCTATATACAAATCACCAACAACATCCATGACTGATGTGAGAGAAATTAAACAATCTCCCCTTCACACATTGGGTGACCCCGAACCTATCATTGTTTGACAATCTCCTTTTCATCAGACGGAGCCTAATATCATCACTTAATAAACTCCCCTTAAATCATCCTGTGAAAACAAAAAAAAAACTTCTTACGCAAACACCAAAGCCCACTTAGCTCTGATATCACTGTTGGCCCTTTAAGCCCCAAAAATGGACTTATAACAACCAAAAGAAACTTGCAATAGGTGTCATGAAGCTCTCTTAATCTAAAAACTAGCTTAAAGAATAAAGATTTCGTATTAGCCTATATATAAGTCACCAACAATATCCACGACCAATATGGGGTAAACCCAACAACTTTCTCTCCACTAATTTGAACTCTAGGTTAGACTAAATCAGTAGGATTTAGTAGGTTGTAATGAGGCAGACTAAGGTTTAAGAGCAGAAAATATGATATCAAGCAAATGTACTATTAATATTTAATCTTTCCCATCAGACATAAACTCATAAACACAAACAAAACCAACCTTTATTTTCCACCAAAATTTTTGCCTCTTTCTCAACATTTGAACACCAAACTAATACTTTTCCTCTAGTCTTTAAGAAAGACGATAATAACAATAACACTTTATTCTAAATCATCATCGTTTCTTCCATTTTAATCTTTCCTGCACTATTCCAACATCCAAACATCTTCCACTTACATACACGAGTTTATAGTTAAATAGGAAGAATTTAACCTTAATAACATTAGGTGTAGGAGAATCAAAAGCAAGAGAAACATAAACAAACCATAGCTTAAAATTTTAAAGGACACAAAACTAAAGGTCAATATAAAGTCAAAATTGGATAAATCAAGTGATAGAATGGGTTGGCTATTCAGGCATTTGATGATCAAAAGCTCATTTAAATCATTTCTATTCTACCCAAAATTACCTATTTCGCCTCGAGAAACAATAAATAGAGTTCTAACCTGAATCATTCCTAATATGCTTTGAAAAAAAACTTGAACTCAACCTAATTCTATATGAAAAATAGAGTTTAAAAAAAATTTTGGTAAAAATTATGGATAAATAACTCATGGACAACATGACATCATCAAGTTGAGACCTCAAATATTCATCCTACCCTACTCAAAACATATTAAGATTGACTGACCACAATGACCAACGTAGGTAAGAACTTATTTTGATCATAAGCATTGTAACAAAATATATCAAAATGGTATACCATCACTTAAAAAATATTGATTTAGAGTTATATAGACCAAAATTGTATCTTGCCCTCAAACTTAAACGTAACTATGTCCTCATAGTTACTAATTCAACCATTCAACAACACATAAATAGCTCAATACACAAAATAAAATGAGGTAGAAGGGTTTATAATTACTCATTTATTCACCGTCCTCTAAATTGGTTGCATTGCATCCAAATTTTAAGTGTTTAGTTAGTGGTTCTCCTCCTCCCAAGTGTGTTGCAATCTCCCTTTTAGATTCATCATCTTCAGTTTGCTTGTACTTGTGCTTTTGTTGAGGTGGTTGGAGTTTCTTTTTCTTTCCTTTTGTTGGTGTTGAAATTGGTACCTTCGTTGTGGACTTGGAAGGTAGTTTCTTCTTTAGAACTGGTGTTGTTGTGGCTTTTCTTGTGGTGGCAGCACGTGGTGCATGAAATGAACAACTTCGAAGTCTTACAAAGAAGGATTCAGATTAAACATGAAAGTCAGAGATGGTAGTGTTCCTCTTCTCCTTTTCCTCAAGGATCGCCCTGTTCAAATTAGTTTGATATTGTACAAATGCCAGTAATTTCCCTTACATCTCTTTGATCTCTTTCATCTCTTCCTTGAATTCCTTCAAGGCATTAGTAGTGAAGTCTGCAATAGTTGTATAATCTTTCCTTCCGGGGGATGGTTGTGTCTCAGTTGTTGACCTTGTTGAGATTAGTAGCCTTAGTTTCACGGTCTCATATGTATTTTCCTCTTGAATTCCAACTATATGGAAAAGCTTGGTAATTAGGGCAGGAAACCACAAGCCCTTGGATAACTTGAATACCTCGTGCGTGTGATCATATGTGGGATTAATTAAGTTGATCTTCCTCTTTTATACCATGGTCATTAGCGATTAAACTCTTTCTATTGTGACATTGGAGGTATGGGATGAGGACATCAATTGATAACACACTAGCTTGAAGGCAAGTACTTAGATAGCAAAACATTTGCATGAAACTTTAGAAGGTTATCATGCTTTCCCTTATTTCACTGCATAGCATGTTCCTTCTTGCACAATGTTGCCTCAATTTCCTTAACATTCGGCTCATCCTCCTTTGATTTAAAAATTCATCCTCTCCCTCAGGACAACCAATTACTCTTCTTATTTCTTCCTCATTAAATCACATCCATTTTCCTCGCACAAAGATCTGTCCTTACTTCTCTCCTTTCATATTAACATAAAATATCTTCACCAACCACATAAACATTGGATGGATTCTCATAAAGTGTTTTCCATTCGTGTACCAAAATCAGAACCTTGATTTCTTGATTACCCTGATCATCGACCAAGTTTAACCCATCTCCTTAATGAGTTTCTTCTTTGAAAAAATATCATTTAAACATGCATTAACCACTCCCCAGATGAAAGGGTTAAACATATTTGATTTCTCCAAAGTTGTTAGGTCAAACTTTGATTTCTCTACCATTTGTTTGACTCTTGGCTTTGGAGGTAATGTGATATCCCCCTTCTCTTTCTCCTTTTCTTGAGATTTATCCACTGACTTTTTTTTATTTCTACCAGAGTATATCCCTTGTTTGAGACTGAATTCTCCATTCCTGGCTTCTTAGTGGATCTTGTTTCCCTCTTTCCTATTGAACATGTTGACTTGGGCAACTTCCTTTTCTTGGTGACCTTTTCCTTTGTTTGCCTTAAAGCCTCCTCCTCACCTTGTTGGGGTTTTTCTACACTTTCAACTATTGTGTCCTTATTCTCCTTTACCTTTTGGGATGGTTTCTTATTATGAATTGTACCTGTATGACAATCATCTTGCTTTGTCACTAATTTGTTTTTCAGGCTTTTCCTAGGAGGTAAGGTGATGCTTGATTGTTGAGCCTTCTTCTCTATTTTTGTTTTTTCTTGCCTTGGTTTTATCCTTCCTAATTATAGGTTCCTTGTCAAACTCCTTTTTTTAATGGTGAGTTACATCCTTCTTTTTTCTCTCCTCAGGAGGTACATGTTCATCATCATTGTCCTCACTTGCCACCTTTTGTGCCTTGTTCTCATTGTTCTCTTTTTGAAGCTTGTCCTCTCCTCCAACTATTGCCATATTTTGTAGTATTTCCTTTGGTTTGGTTGGAGTCTTCATGAAGAATGAGGTGATGGTAGGCTGGTTATGTTACTCTCTCTTTAGGTAGTGGTGACAAACTTGTCTCTTATTCCTTTTCATGCTAGGTGACTAGTAGTGATAGAGATTTCCTCTCTGATTCCTATTTGGTATTTGTTCTTACTTTGTCAGCTTTTTCACATGCGACTGCTTGGATATATGCACTTAGGACTTCACTAGGTATTAAGGAGTTTGACTCTTTTTCGTGCATATCCTTGGATTTTGAAGTATTCCCCGTCTTCCCCATTTTCAGTTAAACATGCTAATCTCATAATACTTGCGCAATGTAAAAAAATTTCAACTTTTTACGAAATCATCAAAACAAGAGTATTCTGTATAAAATAAACTCATATATATATATATACACACACATACAAAGTATAGTGAGTAAAAGATTTTACTATAAAGTGTAAATGAAAAGAAAAGGGTTGAAGTTGCATACTTGAATAGGGAATTTTACAAAGATTAAAAACTAGCAGTGGGCAAAAGTTGATTGCCTTAGGCAAAAATATGCTTACGGTTAGACCCCAAAAATCAAGCAATCCATTGTTGGCGATGTTGCTTTGCCTTCCTCTAACCCAACACAACCAAAATTTAAATTTTTAATGTGGTCCACTTTCCTTATTGTTTCTTTAACCTATACACATAAATATTATTAATTTACATCTTTTCGTTTTTTTTAAGAATATATGGGTTGCCTGCCCTCTAGCACTAATTTTCAGTCCTTAGCTTGACTCTATTTTCTTTCATCTCCATTCCAATCTCCCCCAAATTATTTTTCAATCTTTATAAATTTTCCTTGAATTGTGTTCATGTTTTCTCATCCATGATTTTCACAGTTCCATCTATAAATGCTTGCATTAAGTGGGCGAAACCATCTAGATTTAAACTTACTTGGGAATAACCTTGGTCTAGAAATATAGAGTAAACATTATGCCCTAGGTCAAAATTTTGCGCTAGGATGTGCTTGTCATGCCAAAGCTCGGTACATTCCTTGTACAACTTTGCATATGCAGAGGTCTTTACTCTTAGTTCATCCATTTCATTTAGCTCCATCAGTGTCTTTTCTTCATGTGCCTTTGCTTCAAAATTTAGCTTCTGAATAGCGCAATAGGCTTCTTTGTGCTCCAGTTCAACCACTAAGTGACAAGCCTTACCGTAGACTAACTTAATTGGAGACATTCCTATGGGTGTTTTGAAGGCTTTTATATGCCTACAGTGCATCATCTAACTTGATTGACTGGTCACTTATTGAGGCAATAACTATCTTTTCCAAAATCCTTTTGATATATCTAGTGGCATTACTTGACTGACCAGGAAGTTGACATAATTAAGTATACCACAGTAAGTTTGAGGCACTTACATAAAACATATGTAAATTTGAAAATTTCTCCTAAATTGGTTTGCAATCTTCCTCTCTTCTTTTGTTTTCCAGCTTGGATAGGTAGTCAATTACCACATTTTCTGATCCTCTCTTGTCCTTTATCTGTAAAATGAATTCTTGTAGCAGCAAGACCCAACAAATGAGTCTCTACTTAGCATACTTCTTCTCAAACAGGTATTTTATTGTGGCATGGTCTGTGATGATGAAGACCTGGACACCCATCAAGCAAGACCTAAAATTTTTAAGAAAATACACCATAGCCAATAATTCTTTTTCAGTAGAAGTGTAATTTTTTTGAGTAATAGAAGTGTCTTATTTGCATAATAATTTGTGTGAAAAATATTGTTTAGGTATTGGTGTTAAACTGCTCCAATAGAATAGTCACATGTATTATACATTATCTCAAAGGATAGTGACCAATAAGGTGGTGCAACAATATGGGTAGTCACCTGTTTTTCTTTCAGCTTTTCAAAGGCTTTCAAAAAATCCTCAATAAATTTGAATACTACTTCCTTTTCTAGTAATTTACACAAAGGTTTTGTAATTTTGGAAAATTCCTTGATAAATCTTCTTTAAAAGTCACCATGTCCTAAAAAACTTATGATACCCCTAATACTAGTGGGTGGTGACAATTTTTCAATCACTTCTATCTTTGTCTTCTCTACTTCCAGACCTCTGCCAAAAAATGTGTCCTAGAACAATTCATTCTTGCTCCATGAAGTGACATTTTTCCTAGTTCAAGACTAGGTTAAAAATTTCACATCTTTGTAACACTCTCTCTAGAGCATCCAAACATTCATAAAATGTGCTAACAAAGTTAATAAATCATTCATGAATATTTCCACACCATTCTCAATCATGTCTGAGAATATAGACTTCATGCATCTTTGGAAGGTTCCAGGTAAATTGCATAAACCAAATCACATCCTTCTAAAAGTAGATGTTCCATATGGACATGTGAATGTGGTATTCTCCGGGTCATCTGGATATATTGCAATCTAATTATACTTGGAGTATCTATCTTAGAAATAGTAGTACACTTGTCCAACTAATATGGCTAACATCTAATCAATGAAGGGCACGGGAAAGTGGTCTTTCTTTGTGGATTTGTTTAGCTTTCTATTGTCCATGCATACTCTCCAACTAGTAATTGTTCTTGTGGGTATTAGCTTGTTGTTCTGAGTAGGAACTACAATTGTAAAACCCGTGATCGAGTCAGGGTTTTATAATCTAAACTGGTCGGTTAGACCATTATTTTCAGTCGAGTCAATTTTTCAACACGCGTGTGAAGCCGAGGCTAGTCATGTGTTATGAACCATAAGGGGTCGTGTGTTATGAACCATGAGGGGTCATATGTGCCCAAGTATATAATGATAATGTCAGTAAGACAGTAGCAGAATGAGTTATCAGAATATATGAAAGCACGCCCAGATTTTGTTATTTTAGTATTAGATAGTAGAATTATTTTTAGGCTGAATAACGCATTATGAAGCATTACAGAGTAGTTTGGATGGGTTATTAGTTATAGAGCATGTCATTGTGATGTTTTGGTGTGTATTATATTTTTATGGGATTTCCCCCTATTTTTCTAGATTTTTTAAGGATTTATTACTAGTTTGTTATTATTTTTGACACGAGTAGACTCGAGTCAAGTTTTATTTACGATATCACCACCAAACTATTTCTTCCCCCGACGCTTCTCTTCTTCCTCGAAACCCTCAATGCGGCCCCTCTGCTTGTAGCTGCCACCGCCGCCGACACCACCCCGCCAATGATTGACGCCACCAAGCCTTGCCGCACCGTCACCTGGCCGCCCCGAGGGAGCCATGCCCAAGCGCCTAGTTCCCTTCGTTGATCTTGCCACTGACAACCATTGCCGCTGCTATCCATTCGCCGCCTTGACGCCGCTGACCCTTCCACGACCTCCCCGACCGGAGTGGAGCCTAGAGCCACCCATCCAAGCCAGATCTCATCATCCCACCACCACCTGCCCTTGTTTTACCCTTTTCTGGCGACTATTGCCGATGGCAGCTAAACGGTGAGATGGTTGTGGTATGGGGTATAGTTGGCACCGGCTCGGCTAGCTCAATACATCTAATACCACAAGAACAATACATCCCACGACCACCGGCTCAGCTAGCTCAATACATCTAATACCCCATACCACAACCATCTCACCGTTTAGCTGCCATTGGCAACAGTCGCCAGAAAACTGTAGGAAAACCACCAAAAATTGTCAAAAAATTGCCAAAAACCATTGGAAAATCAGATTCGCTGGAATTCATTGGATCTTCCATTGAGCTCATCCAGTCAAACCCGATTGAACTTCGGACCCTACCAAGTGCCGAATTCGAGCTCCGAGGCATGCAATGAACCCGAGCCGTCATCGATTGCCGACGACGAGAGGTATAGTTACCTCTGATTTAATTATTTAAAATCGAAGATTATTAGCAGAACATGCTGGGATTGATGAATTGTTGTGTTAGATATTTTTATTGAAAATAAAAGTGCGAATTCACTTGATTGAATTGTATTAAAATGAATGTTAAGAACTAATTAGGTAAACCAAGTAAGTCTTGTAATCTAAGGCAACGTAGCATAGGATAACTTGTGTGTGATTGATGTATGATTGGTGTGTGTACAGTATAGGATGCTTGATGCATCATTCAGTTAGTGAGCATTAGCATTTAGTATGATGTGTAGGTACGGAGTAGGAGCTCACTGCCCAAGTGCGAGGACATGCTTGAAGCTTCTGCTAGGTCAGTTTAGGATTCATTCCATGTTTTACGCTCTATTCTATTGTACAATATTTTATTACTTACAGGATGGGTTAAGTGGTGTTTTATTAGATCCCACTTAACCTAGGCCATTTAATCAACCTATTTTCCGAATTAATAACCCTTGAGGATGAGATCCCTCAAGTTTGATTTCAAAAATAAGATCCACTACATTTGTCTTCGGGTGTATTATATGAATCCCTTCCAAATCCTATATATAGTTTTATTGAGTTTTCAGTGAGATAAGAGATGGGAAAACTGACTTGCACGTACCATGAGTGGGTGCATGTGTCAGTCAAAGCAAGCTAGGAATTAGTGAGCAGGCTATTCTAACCCTGATGGATCTTGACAACTCCCAGTTTTGAGCTCCTCACACCTAGAGAAACGTAGAGGTTAATGGGTACTATTTAGTACAGTGCATGTCTGGACTTGTGGTTCAAAGGGTACTAAAGGCGACTAGCTGAAAGTACTCAGCTTTCATGCTCAAGGCCAAGAGAGTTATGGAGGAAATGAGAGGGCTTAGGATATATTGGTAGTCCCAAGGGACCAGGAAAATGAAAAAATACCGAGTCTGTAGTCTGGTGGCTCCTCAGTAGATGCCCTTTTGAGTGTTGATGAGAAGTATACAAAGGTTTTATTCAGAATGAGAGTCAGCTCTCATTTACCAGTTTGTTAAGTAGTTACATTTCTAGACCAGCAACACTCGTTACTGAAATTTTTCTTTATATATATGTAGGTGAGGATTAAATGCTGGATATGCTAGTTTGGATGGAGGAGCAAGAAACTGCTTTGCACACACAGGCACACACGCTGACAAAAATGAAATACTTATGATGAAGATTTTGGTAAATAGAAATGAATAGTGATATTATGATTTGAAACTAATATTATTGTGCAAGTCGAGTGATAAATGTGGAATGAAAATTTGCAAGAGGGTTGAGATCCAAATGTCGAGAATGTTTTGATGTGTCCAAATTGAATGTTTACGTGAAAAATATTGTGTAATGGATGTTGATGGATTTGTGTATTTATACATGATGATTTGACAGGGTGGCTCCTAATTACACTTTTAGGGGAGGTTCTGTCCATTTAATTTCGGGAATTCTTTTCGATTTTATCGCCATTATTTTTTGTATGAATTGGTTGTCATGTCATCCATGTAGTAGCATGTTAGGGTTTCTTGCATTCATCTACGCATAACGTTTGACATCTTCCATCTTAAGACGTCGAGAGTAGATCCACTTGGGACCCATGACGATCCGATTCAGTTCGCGAGCAGACCGGATTTGGGGTGTCTCAACAGTTGATCCAGCCTTCTTTGGCATGCATTGGATTGGGCTAACCCATGAACTATTGGGTATAGGGTAAATGATTCTTGCATCCAGCTATTTCAGTGTCTTCTTTTTAACCTCCTTCATGATGGGATTGAGTCTCCTTTGTAGTTCACTTGAGGGTTTGTGTCCTTCAACTAGGGAGATTTTATGCATATAGGTTTCTAGGCTAATGCCTCGAATATAGGTGGTAGTCTATCCCATATATAGTTTATGGTTTTGTCAAATTCTCAATAACTATTCTTCCTGTAGAGGGGTTAGTACATCAAAGATGATGACATGAAGAGTATTTGATTCCTAAAAAATACATAATTTAAATGTTTGGGCAGAGGCTTTAGATGACACATGCTTTGTATCTTTAGAGTTTGGTATAGGCAAATGCTTCATTTGATCACCTTCTTTTGCGGTGCTTGCTTATGCATTCAAAAATAGTACCATATCAACTAGTTCCTCATCATCTTCTTCTGGATCATATGAGGTTAACTTGCTCGAGAGAATTTGATGATAATTTCTTCCCTTGCATCTGTGCAATGGCTCCTTGGATGATACCGAATGCAAAATAGTCGTCAATTTTTTTAGGCTACTCCATTGCTTTGAAGGTGTTCAATACCACTTGTTCCTCATCAATCAAAGTTCTCCCAGTGGCTAGCAAAGGTCTGCCCATGATGATCGAGACATCTTTATCTTTATCCATATTTAGTACTACAAAAATTGTTGGAACTATAAACCTATCCACCTTTACTTGACTATCCTCAATCTCTCCACCAGAGAAAATATATGATATGTAAGCCAGTTGCAACTTCATAGTGGTTGGCCTTACTTCTCCCAATCCCAATCTTTTGTAAATGGATAGTGATATCAAGCTGATGCTAGCACCTAAATTGCATAAGGCATTATACGAAAATTCTAATCCAACAGAGCAAGGAATGATGAATCTCCCTAGATCATTCAACTTTGGGGTAGTTTCCTTTGCAGCACAACACTACATTGCTCATATAATGCTTCCGTTTTAAATTCCTCCAGCTTTGTTTTCTTTGAGAAAATGTGCTTCTTGAGTTTGGTGTAGTTGGTTGTTTGCTTCACAGCTTCAACAAAGGGATGTTGATTGTTAATTTTTTTAAAATATTCACGAACTCTTGAAACTTCTTATCTTGTTTATTCCTTTGTTGCCTTTGAGGAAATGGAAGCTTGGGAATATATTTTGGCACAACAAGTGTAACTATCTGCCCATTCTGAGCCACGAGGCAAATGTTACTATATAAAACTAAGTGTCTCATAAATTAATTTTTTCTATTAATTGTCACGATTTTAAAAACCATGACATAAAATATAATATAATAAATACTCGGAATAATCCAAGCCCCATGAACCGTAGCCAAAATCCCACTGTCATGCAAACAATCTGGAGAAAAGAATAGTCCAATAACAGAGTTCTCCAACTGTCCCAACTCTACCCATCTTTCCATGCTCATACTTGCGGAGGCAATTCCATGTTAGTAACAAAAACACTAAGTTATATAATTACAAGAAATAGTTAATATATTCCACAACATCATTAATTAAACTTTTAGTGATTATGAGCCTATGCTGGGAGGGTGGTTGCCCATCTAGTTACAATCCCATATATGCGCACACACGCTATGTGGCCCTCGGCTTATAGTTACTGATATTTGCTATTGACTCACCCTCTCGGTATCACAAGTGCATAATGAGTCGTCTTGCACCATTGTGCCCTGTCACCCCTTTCGGCTTAGAGTAGGTATTAAATCTCTTAAGAATTTTAAGGGTGATACCTTGTGTCGGATTAAGTCAAATCTTTAACCCCAATTGTGCTTAGTACATGGTGGTTGGATGTGAGCTCAGGTTGACCAAGACTCCCACATAATAATTTTTAAGGGTGTTTCCCTGTGTCAGACTGAGCCAATTCTTTGACCCGATTACACTCGACACATGGTGGTCGAATGTGAGCTCATGCCGACGAAGACTCCCACATAGGAATATATAACATTTCGAGTAATTATACAAACCTAGAATTTTGTTGAGGCACCTGGACTACGACACATGATCCTAATATGAATGAAATTTCTCTAAAGTCTTCCTTTTGTAAGCCCAATGTACTCACAAACTATGTAGAGGATGTTTCATTTAACATCAATAGAACTCTCCTTTATATAGAAAAATATGTGTGGAATTCAGGAAGGCACTATATTAAACTTTATTAATATGTGTGAAATTGAAGAAATCACAATATTAAATTGTATAGAAAAGAATGTAATCATACAAAATTATATCATTTGTCTAATAATGAAAAGTCAAAAATAATTGACTATTGAATTAATGCAAATGGGCCCCAATCCCAAAAATTTAATAAATAAAACTTATTTAAAACCATTGTACCACTACTCTAAAAGTTATAATTGATAATTTATGATATTGATTTTGTAGAATTAATTTAATTAAATATTATTTATGGTTCATTCTAAGATTTATAAAACTCTAAACAAAATAACCTAATTATTTTTTTGGGGTTTTACAATCTCCCCAATTTGGGAATATTCGTCATCGAAAATATAATAGGGCCATGAGAAGAAAAAATTAGGGTTTTATATTCTCCCCAGCTTGGGAATTTTTGTCCTAAAAAATATAATAGGTTTATAAGAGAAAATTACTCATTTATCTAACTGCTTTATTATCCTATCTTAGGCATTTCTTCTTTCTACGTTGGTATACTACCTATAGAAGTTATTTAAATATCTTCACATTTTCTAAAAAATTCATTTTAGCAAAATCACAATTTACAATTTATTTTTCTTGATTTAAGCATTGCCACTCATATGCATAGTTAAACTGGGGCACACTATCCCATGACACTGTCATTTATATCGTACAGGTGTCCCATACCACCCATACTACTTAGATAATACCTCTGATTGTAAAGGCATCCCATATATGCTCATTGGTTTAAGTGTCTCGTGCACTTAGCCTGATACATAAGTGACACACCCATAATTAATTACCATCTAAAACAATAAAAATTAATTCTATAAAAGAATGATCAATTCTTATAGAATAAAATTTACCCTTATGCTGTTGAGATTGCCCTTATAGTTTAAGTGTCATGGATGCTTGTTGAGATTGCACTTATTGCTATTTGTTTTGCATGAGCTACACTAACAATTCTTCCACAGATAATTTCTTCTCAATAGCCTAGCGCATTCTTTTTGTGCATTAGTCAGAAATCTAGGTGGTGTTTGTACTTGTGCTTGGGGTGGTTGAACTCGAGTTTAAAGTTTTTGTTCACCGGACTAATTTCCTCCCCATCCAAAATTAGAATGATTTCTCCAACTAGGGTTATAAGTGTTTGAATATGGATTGTTCTAATTTTTGTTGAAGTTACTAATGTAATTTATTGATTCTGCTTGCAATGGACATTGATCCCATGGATGATCATATCCACGACAATCACAAAACAATACTTGTGCCAACCAAGTGTTAGCCACAGATTGAGCTTCTAGCATCTATATTTTTTTATTCATTGCATTCATCTCTGTAGATAATGTGTTAAGGGCCTCCATTTGAGTGACTCCCAGTGTAGACTTCCTCACATCTTTGTCATACACCATTTGATGGTGGTTGGATGCCAACTTCTTCCATTAACTCAAAGGCTTCTTTATAGGTTTTGGTCATAATGGATCCTCCAACTGTTGCATCCACTATTGACTTGGCTTAACTCATCAACCCATTGTAGAATGTTTAAATTTATACCCAAGGCTAAATACCATGGTAAGGATATTTCCTTAATAGATCTTTGAAGCTATCTCAAGTATCATAAAAAGACTTATTATCCATTTAAGCAAAAGATGTGATTTCATTCCTAAATTGTACAATCTTTGAGGGTAGAAAGTACTTCAAGATAAATATTTTGGTCATTTCTTCCCAAGTAGTGATTGAATTGGGTGTCAGAGAATTAAACAACTTGACTAATCCATGCAAAGAAAAAGGGAACAACTGAAGTCTAATTACATCTTCAGATACCTAATACTATTTGAATGAATCAGAAATTGTCACAAAATTTAGCAAATGCATCTGTGGGTCCTCACTGAGCAATCCATTAAACTCTCCAATCGACTGCATCATTTGGAACATCACACATTTTAGCTCAAATTTGCTTGCTAAAATTTGCACTCTCACAATACTAAGGTTGAAATCTTCCAGTTGTGGCAGAGTAAGTTCTGCCAATATTTTGTTCATGTTGTCCTCTAGTTGGTTTTGAGATACTTGACTTACTTGATTTTCCATATTCTGACTTCTAAGAGCTTATTCAGCAGGGTTTTGATCCAATATATTCTGATTGCCAAAATTTTGCTCTCCAATGTTCTGATTTCCAAAATTATGTTGATTGAAATTCTAAGTCATAACTTGTCTCCTTTCCTGTCTTATCATTTGATAAGTTCTTTTTATCTCAGGGTCAAAAGGTGATAGATCTTTTATTTTTTGCATGTGCATATACCACCTGTAATTTGCGAAAAGAACACAATGAGTATACTATAATACGAACACAAATGATAAAAAAACAAGCAAATCCCCAACAAAAACTTATTGTTCTAATTTAATGTATTGTGCAAGTGCACAAGTCAAACAAGTAATAAAAGTAATGGGTAAGATATCATTCCCACAATGATTTGTTGATTTTCTTAATACACAGTGTAATACTTAAGTTATTTTCTATAGTAAAAATGAGTGAGAATAGAAAGTGTCACAAAACCAAACAAAAGTAACTCTATTCTAACTGAAACATAGATTTAATGTGAATGCTTAAGATTGAAAACAACAATGATAGTGCTCCAAGCTAATTTAATCACAATGAAATTGATAAAGTTCTTTCGGATACAAATGAGACCTAGAATGGGTAACTTTACGTAGTCTACTTTATAAAGTAAAATTGTTAGTCTTATCTAATTGCTTATGAAGTACATCAAATTAGAGAAATAATGATATTTGTAAAAAACTTTCGTCATGTATTACTATCTACTACCTTTGCTTAATTCTACATGTATGTGCAAACTAAACAAGATTGGCGCATTTCGTGCAACTCCCTAATATGGATATCTATGAAATCAAGTATATGTCTAGCTAAGATTCATAGATTATTTCAACTAATAATTTCGATGAATTCCCTATGTCTATGCAAACTCAAATCTCTTAATCAAATAAAGGTTAGCTACTCCTTTGAAGCCTTAAGAATATAATTGAAATAATTGACACACAGTAACACACAAGGCGATAGATAATAAGACTTTACATTTTATTTCTATTAATATCCATTGTCATCCCAAATCTTTACAAAATTAACTCATGAAAGATTCAATAAACATCATTGAATACATCAAGACAAACAACATAAGCAGGAAAAGAAAAAGTGAGTATGCAAATCTGATGTGGTTAAGGCCTTTGCTCCAATTCTTCTCTTTGGCTTTGTTCTCTTTCTTGCGTCTTGATTGTCCACTCCTCCTATTTTTAAGACTCCAAAAACTTCTATCTCCCTTGCCTCAAAAGAAGTGAAGATCAAGAAGAACTTGGTTCTGGATGTAGAGGCAATATTTCTTCTCTTCTCTTGAATTAGTTGCATATATAGAAGGCCTTGGGGGAGCAAGTAGATTGAGGCAATTTTCATGAAGTTTCCTAAACCCTCACTATTACATAAATATAGTCAATTATTACTACCCACATTTGAAAAGTAATTCTAGTCATGGGAGAGGAAGGTGTTTATCCTAGTATTAGACTTTGGAGTGTAGTGGAGTTGGTAAGAGGTATACCTTAGGAGTATCATCATGTGATCATATGGAAGTGTTGCACACAAGCATTTGTCAGTGTTGGGTTTACTTTTAAACAACTTGATCTTTAACAAATGCACCCAAAAGGATTATCCAATGGTCATGAGTGGTGGGTGTGGGGTGACTAGGTAGAGTTGTTCAACCAACCATGGACAAGTACAATCATGCATGTTCGATATGTGGTTCAAACTAGGATCAGATGGTGCAATCATTGTCTCCCCATCTTCCTTGTAGTATCTACTTGGGGACAAAAGCATGCAAACACAACAACCAACTCATACACATGAAGGGATAATACATGTCCTTGCAAAGATGGTATATTTAATCAAAAAGTGATATATAAATGCTAGTATTTATATTTTATCAATGATTATTGAAAACTCAGTCTATTGGTTAATTGAGTATAAAAACAAGGCAAATGCTTCAATAAATAGGCTTGGATTCAAATAAAATTATAAGTCTAATTTATAGTTATTAACTACATATGGGATTTTCATTCATGTATGTTGAATCATACTACATAAAATAGATCTTAAATTTGTGGGTCCTAAATGAGCACTTTGAGCCACAGAGAGGCAGCACCTCTCTTGCAACTAAGATAATGACTTTCACGTACGATGATCATTTTGAGCTAAACGATGGCAAATGTAGCTAAGCGGTTGAGTTCTTGAAAATGAGTTGGCATGATCCGGATCTTATAGTTTGTTTAAGTGTTTGGATTAAGTAGCGTAATTTCTTGATATAGATGAGTTGTGATAAATTAAACACTGGGTCGTGGTTGCCTATTCCACATACCCAGCAAGCATGAGAATTACACATAGGCATCATCGGATGCCATGATGTCATACCTAGCATCTTGTCTTCATGTAGTTCTTCGAACAATATGAATAGTATGATCTTCTTACTCACGTTTCTTTGCACGCACACTGCTGCAACCAAATTGTACATGAGTTTGTTACTCATCATGTTTTAGGACTTTGAAGTTTACACACTTTGCTGATGATTGTGTAGCCTTTGCCCCAAAGTGTCACTTTGCAGAATATTAATAATAATAATAAAATATTAAACACACATACACATCCATCACGTCATAGCCCAATCCAAAATTATATAAGGTTCATAATCAAATTTAGGGCTCATGCCCATAAAAATACAGTAATCCTAAATCAAATCTAAATGCATGGCACATATCAATGTAGGCCCCTACCACCACCACCGAGTCATTGATCTGCGCACCTAAGCCAACTAACGCCATGGGACCTCACCTACATACAAATATGAAAATATGCTAGTAATGTAACGAATTTGATTACTAGTTTGAAATAACTACTAGTATTTCAATTTGGCAAATGGGAACTCCATTACTTACAAGAACACATGAAATGTTTAGAAAAGCCTCACAAGGCTCTAAGCAAGATTAACTTATTTTCAATAGGCCGACTCACAAGCATGACAAAATTCATACTTGCGCAAAAAAGTTATGCCCTTAGATCTTCCATATTACACTTACCATAGTACTTAGGTAGTAAATGAACGGTTTAGTAGTGCCACAAATTCTGAAAATATGTTACGTATACAGTACCCTCTACATTGCATTATTTCAGGGTTTAAAAGAGTACTACTAGAATTTTTACTACTCGTTAAGATTTCTCATATTCGTAAAACTATAAACCCTCATAATCTTACATAATAGACATGGGTAGGGACTTGTATAATAGTTTCTAGAGCTTAACTTTCGAAAACTGTCAAGAGATCTCAGCCTTGAAGCTTTATAAAACTTATGAAAAGCTCGACTTAATAGCCCAATATGAAAGGGATCTGATAAAATGTCACCAATAAATGTCGCCGACATCATCTTACATCTAAAGGTTGACTAAACTTGATAGATAAGGAGCTAAGCAGAGGTGAAATAAAGAAGTCCTACAGACCTGGATGAGTAGAGTTTCATGTCCTTGATAGGCGAGCTCACCCCGAGTAACCTAATAAGAGATAAAACCGAATCATAATTGAATCACATTGGCATGCAAAATGTGACAAAGCCTCAACAAATGCACAACACATAAAGACATGATTCACTTAAATGTCTTGATTAATGAAGTGTTAAACCTCATTAGGTGGGCTTAATTAGGGTTTTGATTGCAAGTACTCTTAGTTGAAAAAGTCCAATACTTAGGGCTTATCTTAAACGTAAGGCTCCTAAATAAGTACTCCAAGCCACAAGAGAGGCAACATCTCCCCTACGACTAAGACATTGACTTTAGAATAATCACTCCGAGCTATATGTAGGTAACACCCCTAATGCAGCTAAGAGGTTGAATGCCATTACATGCTCCGATTCTTATACATAATTTTAGTGATTGGATTAGGTAGTTTGCTTTCTTAATGAGAGTGAGTGTAATAACATAAACGTTGGCTTGTGGATACCTATTCCACATACCCCATAAGGAAGAAATAAACACAGAGGCATCATTGGATGCTAGAGCATCATACTATTACACCAGGTCTTTATGTGGGTTATTCACCTAGTATGAACCGTATGCTCCTCCTACCCACATTTTTCTGCACAAACACAGTTGTAGCCAAATATGTTTCATGTACCTGAGTTTGTTCCTCGTCATGTTCTGAGACTTTAAGGCTTATTCACCCTGTATATGATGGTTAGCCTTTTATCTAAAGTTTATTCACTCCACATTGACAATATTAATAAAATAAAGTAAAATACTAAATGTACATGCGGAAACAACATGTCACACCCAATCCAACATACAAAGTTCATAAGGTTCAAGTCACATGCCCACAAAATCATATTGTCATCCCAAAATAAGTTCAAAAAATAATGCACATAATACGACCCCTACCACCGCCACTAATTTGCTAATCCTCACGCCTAGGCCAACCAACACTACAGGCCTCACCTATATATATATATAGAGAAAAACGTCAGTAATTAAATAAGTTTGATTACCAACTCGAATAACTACTGGAATAATCAAGATTGGTAAATGAGTATTCCATTATCCACAGAAAGCTTTATAGATCTGCAAGCAAGGATAACATATAACATAGGCCAGCGCACATGCACGTCAAATTCATATTCATACATAAAAGCTTAAACCCTCACTTACTCCATATAACACCCACCACAGTATTAAGGTAGCCAAGGAATAGTTAAATTAGTGTCACAAATTCTAGAAATATGTTGTGTAATACAATGCCCTTATACATTGCTCTACTTGAGGGTTTGAAGGAGTACTAGTGCAATTCATACCACTTATACAAATCTCTCATGTTCGTAAAATCGTAAACCATCATACTGATATTTAATAGGCTTGGGACTTATATAATAAGTCTTTAGAACATATCTTTTGAAAGCCATCGATGGATTTAAGCCTTGAAGTTTTATTAAATTTACGAAAGTTACGGCTACATGGCCCAACATCGGAGATATCTGATAAAACATTGTCGATGTCATCCTACGTCCAAAATGCGATTAAACTCGACAAACAAGAAGCCAATCAGAGGAGAACAAAGGGACTCCTATGGACTTGAATGAGTAAAGCTCTGTGTCCTAAACCGATGAGCTCACCCAGTGCATCGTAGCACAAAGATGGAACCAAATCAGACTCGGATGACATTGTGGAACACCCCAAATCCGGTTTGCTATTAAACCTAACTGGAAATGTTACAGGAGACCAAATTGATTCTCAAATTCGATTAATTTGGTTGACCCAAACTTAAGCGGAAAGGATCTACTCTAAGTGTTATAAGATGAAAAGAATGCCACAATGAATGTATGAAATGTGCAACCTAGTAGGACGCTACATGGATGATATGATAACAAAAAATCATACTCCAATCGATTTAATATTATAAAAATCTTGTCAATATATGGACATAATTCCCCTCAAAAGTGTAATAAGGGAACTACCATGTCTATCATTATATCACAATATATATATGATAAATAAAAAGATATATCGCAATATCACATCCTGTTAATATCATAATATTTCTATATCATAATCCTTGATTGGGTCTTGACTCATATACTATTCACATTTACATGGTTAGAAGATTACTAACTTCATTCACAAAACAAGTTAACCACATATTAAACATTATCTATATATTTCATCAAAATTTTACACATTCACTAGCAACATAATAAAGCGTCCTATCATCAGACACATGTGTGTGTAAGGATATCACTACTCATTCGTCAAGTCTGGCATATCTTATTGTATCTAATGCTCACCTACATATATAATAGAAAATCGTGAACAATAGTTGTCACTAGTCTATAAAATAACTAATATCAAAATGTCAATGAAAGCTAACTCCCATGAAAAGAAAATATGTATATACTTCATTAGAATTCTCATAAGTGTAACTATTAAGGAGCCATCGAGCTATAGTCTGGATAGTATCTCAAAACTAGCTGGTTTGATGCCTCTCTAGGCATTTTCTCATTTTTCTGATCCCTCGAAACTACCAGTATATCTTAAACCCTCTCCAATCCTCCGTACATATCCTGGCCTAGAGCACGAAGGTCGAGTACTCTTAAGCAATCACTTTAAGTACCCTTTAAACCACATGTTTGGACGTGTGCTGTACTAAATAGTACTGCAAAACCCACATTTCTCTGGGTGTGAGGAACTCAAAATGCATGTTGTCAGGATCCCTTAGGAATGGAACAACCCTCTCACTAATCTAGAGCCCGCTATGGTATGTGTTAGTTGGTTTCATCATTTCTCGCCTCATTGAAAACTCGAAAAAATCATATATAGGCATGAGAAGGGATTTAATATTTTAGGCCCGAAGGCAACTTGCGGTGGATCTTGTTTTCAAAATCAGACTCAAGGGATCTCATCCTCGAGGGTTATTAATCCCATAAGATGGTTCGTTAAAATGGTCGTGTTAAGTGAGGTCCGATAAAATAACTACTTAATATGTCCTGCAACATATAATCCAAAGCAACAATAGAAGAGATCTATAAACAAGAGTACGAGTCCTAAACGGACCTAGTAAAAGCTCCAACCGGGGTATCACGCCTATACAGTGAACTTCTATACCAAACCTACACAAACAGAACTAAATTCTAAAGCCTATGTACACCCATATGATGCATGAATGACATGATGGATAAATCAAACAACACTAGGATAATTATGTATATCCTGATCAATCCAAACAAACCCAAATAATTATGTCATACACGTGTGATAAACCTGTAATTAATTCCATATCATGGTAATGCAATTAAATTCAAATGTTATCACTAATATAATATAACTATTATCATACAACAATTTCATCAATTAATATTTAGCCATATGATTCTACATGATTATACTATCAACATTACAAATTTATTGATATATAATTAAACATAACAATTAACTAAATAAATATCATAATTTTGATAATCAAACTAATACTCAATTATGATAAATTAATCATTAGAGCTAGATATATAATCCACGAGTTTAATTATCTAACATTAATTAATAGAAAATATCGATAAACACATATTTTGAATTAAATAATCAAATATTTTCCATAATAATTACAACAATATAAGCATTCACAATAACAAACAATAAATCTCAAGATCCTAAAATCACTGCATAAATGAAAGTTATGAATATAATCACAATAATGCACATAATAGTCATGATCAATAATATTAAATTAAATTGTATACCCAGTTCAACGGTTGTTGTGAGTATAGATGCAAAAATCGGAATCAGACATTGAATTGAATTTGAAGGGAGTTATTGAATCAGACCAATTCATCAAAAATCAACAAGAATCAATTCATTTGAATCAGTCAAAATCGGTTATTAAACTCCTCCCCCCGTCTCCCGCATCATTTTAGAACAAGTGGTTAGACTATTTTTTTATTATATTGTATTTTATTATATTTTATTTTGTATTTTTAGGATTTATTTTATTATTAATAATTAGAATAAGGAGCGAATCAATTTTATTTCTAAACTACCCCTCGTTCTTCTCCACCTTTTTCCATCTCCCCTGCCAGATCTTCTCCACCACCGCTTGCCACCCTGTCCCCCTCAACCCATCGCCAGTGGCCAGTTGCTTGCCGCTTCCCCATCGAGCCTCGCCCCGGTCTCCCCCCTCCTGTCGCCCGCCGCTCGATGCCACCTCGCCGAGTGTCACTCTGTCCCCCTCCGCCTGCCGCCCCGTCCCCCATGCCCTGCCACCATGCTGAGCCTACCCCATTTGGCTCCCCCACCCGTGCCCCCTTTCCTCCCTCATTGCCCCCCCCCCCCCCCACCAGATCTCCTCCCCCCACTAGTTGTCGGCTGCTCTGCCACCCTGCTGAGGCTTACCCCATCCGCCCACAGTCTCCCCTGCCTAGATCTTCTCGGCCACCCTGTCCCCCCTCCACCCGTTGCCGCCCTATCCACCTGCTGCCCCCCATCGGAATTGGCCAATTCTTGCCATCATCGACTAGGGTGAGAATCGGCTCGGATAAGCTTAAATTGCCCGATTCGTGGTCCGAATTTTTACCTGCTGATTTTTTGATTCAATTATGCACTGAGCCGAGTTAAATCGTCCGATTCCGGGTTGACTCGGCCGCTTTTTTCAACTACTCGTGAGGAGGGAGATTGCGGCTCTGATTGCCCTCCTGCGAGCGAAGCAATGGGGGAGTGACTCGATGTGGCCGGAGCGCCTCGGCTTGTCACCGGCAGCAGCGGTGGGTTGTGGCCGGCTAGGGCAGGAGTGGCTAAGAGGGTGATGTCGGCTAGGAAGAGGGGAGGAGGACTAGGGGAGGTCAGGTCGGCTAGGGAGCGGAGGGCACGGCCGGCGGCGGTGTGCGACTGGCCGGCGGCGGCGTGCGACTGGCCGGCGGCGGCGTGCGACTGGCCGGCGGCGGCGTGCGACTGGCCGGCGGCGGCGCTAGTCGCACAATGCAAGAGGCGGCCCTGTTTCACTCGTGGGCGCCATGCATGTCGTCGTACGGGCCTGGGAACGGTCGGAAATGAAGGGAATTGCTTCCACCCGCCACCATCACCACCACAAGAATTTAAGGAATCGGTAAGCGCTTCCTCTCTCCCACTCGTTGTTCCTGTTCATACTACATTGATTTAGGGACTTGTGTCGACTGGGGATGATCAATCGTGAATGGCGTCATTGGTTTGGGCAAACTGCAGGTCGTCATGGAGGGCGAGAGGAACGTGTTTGAGGTGGACACGCTTGAGCGGCGGGCCGCGAAGGGCACGACGCCATCACCTGCTTGGCGGCCGGCAACGACGTCATTATCTTGGGCACCAGCAAAGGATGGGCCATCCGTCCCGATTTCGTCGGTAAAATTCCCCCTGCCCTGCAACCCCCTCCTCTTATTGGTGACTTTTGCGTGTAAAAAAAAAAATCGAAATCAAGTTGAAACTATGAACCGAATTGGCAGATTTCGATCTCTCTGGTGGTAGAGGGGGCGATCAAGCCGTGCATAGGGTTTTTGTTGATCAGGGCGGGAGCCATTGTATTGTGACGGTGTTGTCCAGCACTGGTGCTTAGGTTCATTCCATTCATGCTAGATGGGGTAGACCTCGCATCCTGAGCAAATTGAAAGGTGTTGTGGTAAATTGTGTTGCCTGGAACCGTCAGCAGATAACCGAAGGTGAATTTTATGAGTAAATTAAGGTCTTTGTTTGTTTGTTTTTGTGTGCTTGATGGTTTTATAAATTATGGTTTTCTGCTTTCCAGCTTCAACGCTAGAAATCATGTTAGTTGCAGATAGTGGCCAGCTTTACAAAATGGCAGTTGATGAAAAAGATAAAAAGGAGAAGTATATTAAGCTGCTCTTTGAGTTGTCTGAAACTTCCGCAAGCATTCTCTGGTTTGCAGGTGTTGGGTGATATGTTCTTTTTCTGCATCAAGCACATTATAGTATCTCACATATATTTGATCCTTTCTGTTGCTGATTAATGTATTATCATTCTGCTGGCATCATAGATGGAAACTGCTAGTGTAGCACAACCAGATACTATGTGATGGTTGTAACTCTTACATGCCTGTACTCGTTTGCTGGTATTGGTTCATTGGAGGTTGGTATTGGAAGGCATAATTGGTCATTCTGCAAATTCTTGTAAAGTCTAGTGTTAATGTAAATAATGTTCAGGTTAAGTTTGTCAAACGTTTTTTCATGGTGCTGACGTATAATAATTATTTTCTTGGAGACTTTATCCACTAGCTATTTGAATCATGCTGTTCACTTTATAGAACTACCTGGTGAAATACCAAACAGGCAAGTAATTCACACCGAGCCAATTCAAATTCTACAATTATATGAAATGCGACATGCACTTGGAACCTAAGCATCTGTTATATTTCATGCCCTGACTGTAGTGAACTGCATTTCTATATCAAGCAGAAAAGGCCTGAGCATTTCGCATGGCTGTCTGGGGTGGGTATGTACCATGGTGACTTACACTTTGAAGCACAACACAGGTAACAAGTGAGATTGTGTGCTTATTGCATTTTGTCTGATTTTTCTATTTACCAATAAATTATGGTATTGATGCTGAATTCCCGATTGTTGGTCAATTAAATTTTCATAAAAGTGGTCTGCAAGCTTACTTCCTTTTATATGTCATGTAAGTAGGGGTGTGAACGAGCCAAGTTGAGCAATTTGATGGTTCCATTAAATTCAAAGCTATTTTTTATGTTAATCTTTTTCAATTCACAAGCTAAAGTGATAAAATTTTAAAATAAATAGATTATTGAAACATGTATGCTCTTTCAGGCTGAACTAAAAAAACATTTTTTCGCAAAATAATATGGCTTGATTATACACCTTTAAGTACTAAGTCCTTGACACTTAGTAGTAATTAGTACTAAGTATACATTAATAAGTAGTTTGTAACTAATAAGTAGTTTGTAACTACTGCATGTATTGATTATTATGACGTAACCACTTTTACCTAAGTAACTAGCAATTATGGTTCCCACGACCACTATGAATTAGTAATTTTGTATTAGTAAGTTTGATAAGTTATATTTGTTATATTTTGCTTTGGAAAAGCTACTATCAAACTAGCTAAATAGTTAGCTCAAGTAATGTGTTAAGTTCGAGCAATACTTGCATGTAATTAATTATTGATGGTATAGAAGTTATTAACTTATATGAACAACTTGACATTAAAGATATTGTATGAATTGAGTCGAGCCGAGTATTTTATAGAACTTAAACACAACGAGCTCGAGTTTTGAGCCAAGCTGAGCCGAAAACTCTTTAGTTCAAGCTTTGCTCACAGTTTAATTATCTACGAGTATTTTTTATGAGTACAAAATTAATGAGCATGAGTTAAAGCCAAACCGAGTTGAATGTAAAATGCTCGCTAGTTGTCTTGGAATGTTGAGTTTGAATTTCATTAATAAATAACAAGAATTTTTAGAAAACTTCAAACCTTTACTTCATTAAAATAAACCGAATTCATATGACTATAGTCGTCAACAAACAAGACATAATACTTATAATGACCAAGATTAGGAACCAACAAAGGTCCCCCATACATCAGAGTGGACAGTTTCCAATAATTTATTAGACCTAGATGTAGCACTCTTTGGAAAGAGGCTTGGCTATGTTTAGAGCTTAAGGAGGGTACCGACAACTTAAGTTTATGTAAGGAGGGGTGACCCAATCGAACATGCCATTCAAAAGCATTTGAAGAGGGTGAGAGCACTGCAGTTTTTGGTGGAGATGCGATGACCAACATGCAGGTAGTATAGCAGCCCATCACTCCAGCCACGACCAACCTCCCTTTTGCTCCTGACCTCCTGAAAAACACACCCATTATTATTGATAAAACCTGATAATTTCTGCTGGAACATAATTTCTTTACAGATAGTTGGCTCCTACGAAGGAATGGGACAAGCAGTACATCATTGAGAATGAAATTAGAATTCATTACAACATAACCTTTACTCACAGCAGGCGTCTTGCTTCTGTCTGCATTAGGTGTGGGAAATGGGGAATAAATAGAAAACAATGTAGGGCTGTAGGTCATATGATCAGTAGCCCCAGAATCTACAAGCCATTTACCTTGAGAGGAGGTGTCAAGATTGGAGAAACCTATGGTAGCAAACGCAGCAGAAGGTAAACCAGTGTCCCCATGAGCCATCTTGAGAGGGTGTTCAAAGTCAGAGAGACCGAGTCACGGTGGTGTGAGCAGAAGAAGGTCTACTCTCATCTGTTAAGGTGTTAGTAGGTGGGGCAGCTTTAATGGTCTCCTCCATCTTATTTGTCCTATCAGATCTGCCGTACTTCCTCCAGCATTTTTATTCAATGTGACCTTGCACCTTGCAAAAGGTACAATGCTATCCTCCTTAGGCACACCACTTTGACTTCAAACCTCGCCATTGGATCCCTCCCCTCCTTGATGAAGTGAAGGGAGTAGAGGAGATGACAGCAAGGGCTGGAGAATCATCAGAATCAGGCACCGTATCAGCTTCAACAGGGATCCTTGATAGCTTGGAGAATGTTGCATTAAGAGTTGGCAGAAGATCAGTTCAAGTGAGAATCTGATTTTTTGCAGAATCGTAGCTTGGCCTGAGAGCAGCAAGTAAGGACATCACTATTGGGTCCTCACACTGCTTCTTCCAAGTGGCCAAGTTGGTAGGGAAGGGTTGATATAGGTTCAGCTCTTCCCACCTTGCCTTAATAGTGCTAGAAAGCTCATGAAGAGGCTTAGAGCCTTGTTTAGTGGAAAAGATCTCACCACACAGATCACAAATGTGCTGAATATTGCCTTCGAGCACATAGGTTTCCCTCACTGAAGACCATGCTGCATAGGCAGCAGCTAAAAGCATAACATCACAGGCCAAATGTGACTCCATAATATTCCATAACTACGACCTCACCTGGGCATCGTTCTTAGCTCAAGTTGAGTTCGCAGCAGCAGGCTTGTCTTGCTCAATGTATCGCAGCTTCTCTTCAGAAGTAAGAAAAGCTGTGATGGCTGCTGACCATGATATATAATTCTTTCCATACAATTTAGTTGAAGTGATGGAAGAACCATGAATCAAGTCAACAACCGAAATGGCGGAGGAATCAGATGAGGAAGGAGCAGGTATGGTAGCATCCATCGATCAAGGATGGATGAGCAAAAGGCAGCAGCTGGAAGGCTGAAACGGTGAGGGAGGGCAAGGAAAAAAACGAGGAACCTTTAGGAATCAACCAGGCTCAATACTATGTAAACAAATGGGAAAGGTGATCCCTTTTCACCGTAGACTCTCATTCATATAATGACATTGGTTGTTACAACAGATTAGGTGTTTGTTCCATAGGACAGATCAGATAACAACCTACAGTCCTATGCATACAGTTATAACAATCACTAATATCCTAGCAAACATAAGATACTCACGGCAGCTTAACAAATTCTAAGATTCACACGTAATTTATTCAACATTGGTATTATTGATTATGCTGTTCCGGTGCTTTGTCCACCTCGCTGTCGAAGACATATTTGCCAATAAATTAAATCTTTCTAGAATTGACTTAAACGTCAATATAGTGTGGGAACATACTTCTGAAATTCTAACCCTTTTCTGGTTTTCTTCTTGTATTGTCCTTATCCATTGAAGCACTTATTTTTTAATTTTCCTGTTAGCAAGGAGAAGCCAAAAAGGCATTGGAAGTGCTTCAGAAGCCAACTGTCCCAATGGAATTGCAGGTGGTTTCTGTCATCTAGCAATTTTTGTTCATATCTTGGTTTCTTGAAGCTGTGTTGATAGAGTATGAAATACAAATAAGGTATCAAAATTTTTAAGGTATTGGCCTCCTGTCAAGTTCTAGTGTTCTACTTGAAAATTTCCTGTTTTGTTGCCCTAGATATAGTGTTTGGGAGCAAGCTAAGGATAGTAAAAATAATATGAAATATCTATGCATTGAAATGTGAGTGCATGAACACCACAATGATATAGCTGATTTCACTGATTAAGTTGCCAAACATGGTGAAAATAATGTAATGCGGTTGTTTTGTTTATGCAGTACAAATTTGCTCCAGAGCTAATCATTCTTGATGCATGTGAGACTCTTGAAGCATGGATGACTTCAAGCAATCTTGATCCAAGGAGACTGATTCCAGCCATGATGCGCTATTGCAGTAAACTTCAAACAAAGTAATGATCATATAATGATTATTGAATATAATTTACTTCTGAATAAAAAAATCACAGTTATGTGTTAAGTAGATGGTCAAAAGTCTGGTGTTATAACCTTCTGCAACCTCTTTTTGAATTTTGGCTGAAATGGGACCCTAAATGTTCCGAGTTTTAAGATAGAAGATGATGGTGGCGAATGGGGATATCCAATTCTAGGATACCTTTTTTTTAGAAAAAAAAACTATTTACAATCTGATAGATCTGTGAACTATTATTATGAGCTATGATGAGGTGGCCAATATATGAACCTGTTTAGGTAGTATCATTCACTGCCATTACCCTCTCTGGAAAATCTTTTACCCACAATTTAATGACTTATCTGTGTCAGAATCATGTAGCTGCAATCCCACATTATCTAGGAAATGAAAATTCGAATTTCAATGGAGTGGGCTACTTCTCAAATGTGTCTGAAGATTAGCAGTCTAATGCTTTCAAATTTCATTTCAACTTTTCTGGTCTTACACTTGTTTGATATGCATGGAATGTGTCATCAATTCTAGTATAGATGCTTTTCCTTCCATAGAGACGCGCAAGCCTTCAGGATTTTTTCTTTGAAGACATCTCTGGATATAATAGAACAAGACAGAATTCTGGTTTTTGGTTTTGGTGTTGAATTATGCAGCTCATAATATATCTGTGCCAGTTTTATATTTAGGATATTTTCTGAATACTGCTGATGGTTTTCAGTAACAAAACCCATGAGGTCATCAAATACTTGGAATTTTGTATCCATCGTTTGTGTATTGAGGATCCTGGTGTTCATAACTTACTACTATCATTGTATGTAAAGCAGGCGAATGCTCCCTTTCTTCCATTGTGTGAGGGCATGCTGTGATTCATTAAGATTTTGCGTTATTTAATTAAATTTTGTGTTCTTTTATCTCGTGTCTAAAATAACTACGTTATTGGTCCTCATTTCCTTGTGTTTAACTTTTAAGTATGTTTAATATTTAGTGGGAAATTATTATCCAGTCTTATAACTCTTTTCTGGTCATGTCCTTACTTGGATGTAAATTTTTCAGGAGGATGAAAGTGCATTGTTGCGTTTTCTACAATGCAAATTTCGGAAGGGGCAAAAAGTGGGCCAGAGTTTTTTTATGATCCCAAATATGCACTACGTTTGTGTCTTAAGGAAAAGTGCATGAGAGCATGTGTCCAGGTTGATGTAAAGGCATGAAGAGGCAGTTGCACTTGCATTACAGGTAGTTTTTCTTACTATTTTGACTTGTGATGTTAAAGATGATCTTTTTTGTCACCATACACTTCTCAGCTGGTAATAGTTGGTTTCAAGAGATAAATGGCGCCCATTATAGGAATTTTCTTTATAGGCTTCCCCAACTATGAGTTGGTATCAAGAGATGGAAGGCATCCAATGTAACAAAATTTCCTCTATATTTTGCAATATAATATAGGTTCACATTGTTGACCCTCAGTTGAAGATGTCAAAATTACAAGATGGTAGTGATTATGAGTTCCTTTTATTTATGCTTTTTTTCAAAGCAATGTAAGGCTAATGATTTGGTTTTCGTATAGGGCCTCACACAACTATTTTGATTATACAAGTGATATATCATTTCATTTTTGTTTTAGGTGGATCCAGAGCTTGCAATGGCAGAGGCTGACAAAGTTGAAGATGATGAAGACTTACGAAAGAAACTCTGGCTTATGATTGCCAAACATGCATTGAGCAAGAAAACGGAGTTAAAAGAGAGAATATCCGCAAAGATATAGCCTTCTCAAAGAAACAGATGGCCTTTTGAAGATCGAGGACTTTCTACCTTTTTTCCCTGATTTTGCTTTGATTGATGATTTCAAGGTAATGAAATCTCCCACGTGTGTCAACATACATATAAATGCATACATACATGTTGAAGGGCTCCCTTGAGCGGTTTGAAAGGGATGGGCCACTAGCTCCGGTATTATATTGAATTTAATCTCTCAGGAAAGGGAATTTTAAGATATTTGTTTTGACTCATTGATACCTTTTAATTAGATGAATTAGTTGAACCTTTAATAAGATCTTAATGTACCTGATTAAAACTTTAATTAGATGTCTTGATTAATGCAGTTGTTGCCGAGCCTAAGAGAAGTCTTCCTCTTGATTTTAAACGTTAATTACAATTATAAAATCAACTGATTTGTTTGCCATTTTTTTAAATTTTAACTTTAATTAATATTTTTTTATCAAGCTCAAATGGATTTGAAAACACACCAAATCTTGAAGTTTTGAATTTTATGTGCCCTTAAGGAAGCAATTTGTTCATCACTGGAAGACTACAACAAGCAAATTGAACAGTTGAAGGAGGATATGAATGACGCCACACATGGTGCAGAAAACATCAGGCATGATATAAGCTTTAGCACAATGATACACAATCATAGATCATAACGAAGAGTGTGGGGTACTATGATATTTCTCATTATGTTCTACAGTGAATTATTGCAATTATGTTTCGTGAATTATTGCAATGTAGTTCCAAAATATTGGTCTAACACTTGCTGCATTATCCCATTAATTGAGAGGACATCCTAAGCTACACCTTGGCTGTAGGAGGGTGGCATCAAGAAGGGCATCCGGCCATCAAAACTTTGTCATTTGTGATCAGTTGGATATTAGTTTAGGATCCATGTCTCCAATGCCTTTTTAGGTAGTAGGTCAAAGAAAACGAAGTTACAATTATTGCTGCTGTGATGCGAATAAAAATGTGTGTGTTTTTTTTCTTAATCTATTCTTAAAGCTATCAAATATTACTTGCACAATATCGCAGCTTAAGGTTTGAACTAAACTTTTACTATTATAGTGCTGTATTTGAAGGTTTTGGTATGGTATATTTGGAAGCAAATTTCCTTGTTCTGTGTGCAGTCCATGCATGTTTCGTGTGTGGTACACTGGAAACTGCTTTTCCATGTGCACAAGTTCTGTCCTGTTAGTAAGGACTTTCTTATAATACTTTGCTTTTAGACAAAGTGGAATCCAACAATTGCCCGAGACAATTTAGGCGTGGGTTCTATTACTCTTTTTGTAACTCTTTTTGATAGTTGTAAATTGAAACCTTCGCAGACATCTGCTAAATGTTTGCAGATGTAAAATTTTAGCAGCTGATTCTGTCAATCGCATGGCAAGGGCTTTCATGTCAGTTGGAGTGATGGCACCCTTTTATGTCTTTCCATGTGGTCATGGCTTCCATTCAGATTGTCTTATAGCTCATGTTACTCTATGCACAAATGTGACTCAAGTAAGTTTCTTTGAGGGCTTAGCTATGTTTTTGAACCTGTTCTTTCAATTGCTTCTAAGCTTTTCCTGGTTAGGCAGGCTTATCTTTCACGATTTAGGCAAGGATTACTTTATTGATTTTTAGATATATGGTCAAGAAAAAGCCTTGTCTGAATTTCGAGAATTCTCTTTTGTAATTTGCACAAAGAGTATCTAGATGGGTAGCTTTTCTTGGGCATGTTGGACCTCATGAATCACTTGAAAATCTTTGAGAGGTTACATGTGATAGTATTCTATGATTTCTCCTTACAACTTGATTGTTCTTGGATCCCAGAGTGGCTAGGCATTAATAATTTTTTCAGTTTATGATTTTTTTGGTTCATTTGGATCGCTTCCTGTTACATCACCAAAGCCTGTAGTTGATTTCGGTACCTCGTCAAGTTTTAAATACTAATGAGGTAGTCGAATGCTATGAGCTTTAGACAATTATGCATAAATGTTTTACTCCAGAGTTTTACTTTCAACTGGGTAGGAATTATTGATGTTAATAACGTGCCTATATAGTTGTTGTTTGGGTATGGATATTTCTGCACGTGCACTTCTTATCATCTGGTACATTGTCGCTGATAATGTTTCATAAGATTTACTCTTGATATGACCTTATTTTTCCTGTGTGCACACCTGCACGTTGCATTGGGCAATTAATTATATGTATGTGCGTACACATTTATTTAGGATTTTTAATTTTTAAGTTATTAGGTCAAAATTCTATAGTATTCCTGTAAGATATTTAGTTCAAACTTATTAATTCTTTTTGTATAAAAGAAAGTTGTTTGGAATATAATTGTACTCAACTTACAATTTAATTTGTTTTTTGTCGATTAAGAAGATGAATAAATATATTAAATGCACTTACAAACCATTAAATACACCTTACAACAAACCAATCAGCTTTGCCATTTGGTGCTCCTTGATAGTACGCTTGGCAAAAAAGCTTGTAATTGTATGTATAATAAGAATAGATGAAGGTGCACTATCTTAATTTTCTTAAAATTATTGTCATCTTTATTTGCTTTGTTGCTTGTGGTTTGTCATGCAAATAGTCTTTTAATGTAATTCTTTAACTGTTCAATCAAGCAGAAAACATACTTGAGCTGCAGAAACAGTTGTCTTTACTTGGGAATCCTCCATCTAATATGAATGGTCACCATATAGACAACGGATCTGTCAGCAGTTCGAACACAGTTGAGAAGGTAAATCTTCCATTTTTCTTGTTTCAGAGAGGATATTAGCTATCTTTGTATTTTATTACGTCACACAAACTTTAATCTTTTTAATTTCCTCGACTTCAAGTGAAAGCCAAATGTTTCTCTAGTGCATCATTTCTGTCATTTGGTTGTTTTCTTGTCTTTCTCGGCTTTGTACTTTTATCGCAATGATCTACTTCTATTAAACACTATGTTGTTTTTTAATTGTGTCTATTGTTTTCAGATCCATTCCTAACTTGACTATGCCACAAGCTTCTCGAGGAAGTAGAACAGGCAACTTCATGGGAGATAAAGCCACACTTGGTTAGCCAGAGAAGGTTGCCTTTACAAATTTAATTTTCTCTGATATTTGATCTCTGATGAGTTTTGTTCAATTTTGGAAGCTTGTGGGTGTTTAATTTGTGAAAAAAAGTCTCACTTGCACCTGCTTACCTGAGACAATGTGTAGATAATGATGATCAGTGTGGAATGTGTACAGTAGTTTGATAGTTGTCACTCTTTCTTTCTTCTATCATTGGAAGAATTGTGGCTATTGTGTGACATTGTAACCCAAATGTTTATCCTCGTACCTTGTTTAAAAACTTTCCAGTGAATCAACATCTTATGCTAGAAAACAATTGAAAGACAATACTTAGACAAATCATTTTAGAATGACATTTTTGTCAAAACCACTTGGGTATATAGATGGGATGACCAGGATTTGTGAATCATTTGTTCTTGATTGAATTAACTAACTGTGTCAAATAGCTTGCATATTTTTCAAACAATTCTATTACTGCTCACAAAAAAAAAGAAGCTCTCTACACTATTTAACCTTTGATAGAGGTGGCTGGCTTTGCTGTTCTGGGCACTAGGGATTGGAGTGACAAGTATGACAAACATGATGGTGCTTTCATGTTGTAGTTTTTCTCTGATCAGAAGTAAGAAGACTGTTTTGGGATGACATCCATGAGGCTGAGCACAAATGCGGCTCTTTTTTTTAGTAGCTCGTCTGCCAGGAGATGGATCAGAATTCCCCTTGATCTCCTGGTTTCTGCAGCTGGTGTGGTGCCGCTCTCAAATATTTTCTGGAAGAGATCTAGCGCCTTCTCCTTTGCTGTCTGGCTCCCTTTCTCCAACACGTCAAGAATGGCGCCGAGACCGTTGTTTTCTACTATCAGCGAGGCTGCATGTGACCTTGTGTCTGGTTTCTCGACCAGGGTGTCCAAAGCAACAATGGCGGCCTCAGCTGCCTCACTTTCAGTGTCTTTTAAAGTGTGAAGCAGCGGTTTTATGGCGCCGGCTCTGATGAGGCAGAAGTTGTTGCTGGTGAAGCAGGAGGAGCCATGGATGGAGCAAAAGATGTCATCTTTGTTGCCACTTGATGAGCAGCATAGGGAGAGGCTAGACAGAACTCGCAACAAACCCAGTTGGGTGCGATGGTTGTCTCTTATGGTGGCTGTCTGAATTGTGGAGTGGGAAAGATGAGCCAAAGCAATGGCAGTTCTTTGCTTAGCAAGGGAGGTTCCTCTGGAGAGGACCCGTATGAGAGATGGGTAGAGCTCCGCCTGTTCCCCTATTTGCCTCTGAAGCTCTGGCTTGCTCAGTTCTGTGTACCGCAAAAGTGCAGCAAGAGCATTTTCCAAGAGGGAGCCACTGGGAGTGGCCATTGCTCCGCTACTGCTACCATGCCCGTGGTGGTTTCCTTCTTCCATGGTGCATATCACTTCCCGGATGGCTTTCAATGCTTCAGACCTACTGAGTATGTCGTCCACACCTTGATCATCATTGGGCAGTAAACTGATGATTCCGGCTGCTGTGGATCTCTCCTCCATGTCCCGAGAGCTAGTGAGGATGCCTACCAGTGAATGAATGCAAGTCTCCTTGGCTGGGGATGGTGGAAGAGGGACGCCTCCTGGATCTTGTCCTATGAAATATAAGAGCTTTAGAGCCTGGTGGCGAGCATCTTCTCTTCCATTGTCAAGACAGCAGAATAGATGGGCAATTGCCTCATCATGTGATCTTACAATGCTTCTGCAGGTCTCTGATACGTTGCAGATTGCAAATATGAGGCTTAAAAATCGAGCTTTGATTTCTGGGTCACATGTCATTGAGTGGTGGAGAATGAGATTGATGATATGCTGGGACTGGAGCTCTAAAAGGTAAGTGTTTGTCTCAAAGTCAGAGAGCTGCGTGGATTGAACCAGGCAAGTGAGTATCTCTGTTGCCACTTGCTGGGAAGACTGCCCATAGTTGAGGGCAAAGACAAGGGCGGGAATGGTTTCAGTTTCTGCTATAAATCTTTTGGCCATTCTTGGATAGATTGACAACTTCTTTATCAGTTGAAGGCATGCAGATCTATCAGCTGGAACACCAGAGGCCAGTGCACGCACAAGAGAGCTAATAAACTCTTTCTGATCCAGGGTCTCCAAACTGCTTTCTGATAGCTGCATCTTTGTGAGCTCTGCGGCCATGGAAGCTTGAGTCTCCAAAGGCCCTGGTAAACGAACAAACTAAGAAATCAATTTAAGGTCTTTTCAGCTCATTTGGAAATTATACTAGCTGCGGGGGACAATTTTATTTATGATGATATACCTTTACTGAACCTAATTAGGAATGGCTGCAGATGTCCCGCTTCAGCCATTTTGATAACAAAGTGAACATAGGAGGACAGGTTTTGTATCACCTTGTGTGCTCTTTCTGATATTTCTTGATTGGGGTTTTGAAGAATAGATACCAGGAAAGGAATGCAGTGGCTAGTATTTCCTATCTTTTCTATTACCGTGTCTATCTCTGAAACTTGAGCTATAATTTCAATGGCATCTGTTTCAGGCATGGTTGTGTAGAACATCTTCACAATACGTCGTACAGTTCCTGCTTCTACTATAGCTTCCTGCAAATTTCTTGAATGATCAGTTTTCCTTTACAAATATGAAAATGTTTGTACTTGAACAAGCAATATGATTGTATATTATACCTTGGCCATATCTGAATGATGGGCTAGATGGCGGAGGCATTTTAAAGCAGCCTTAACTGTGTTCTTATCTTCTGATTTTAGCGATTCAACAATTTTGGGAATGACTTTTTTCTCTGCTATCACTGCTCTGTACTGTGGTGCCTCAAGAAGACTCTGAAGGTCGTCGACAGCTTTGCCTATCTTAGTAGGATCATCGGATTTCAAGTATTCAAGTGATGTGTTGAAGTTGGTTTCCATGTTCCTCTGTTTCCATTCTTGTATGGAATTTCGAAGGGAGATATTGGGCGTCAATTGTAGGGATGTTAGCTCCAATTTGCAGATGGGGCAGGTTTTTTCCCCTTGGGCGAAATACCGTTGGATTGCATTATGCTCAAAACTATGCCCACAAAAAATGGCAACGGGTTCCTCCATCACCATTTCAGTCAACGGACAGTTGAAGGCGCTCACTGGTTCTTGCCTGCTAGTTGCTGGTCTATCATCCTGCAATAGCTGTATCAATTGCGAGAGCTGGAAAGCTTCTGCATGCATCTTTTGAGCTTCCATCTCTTCCTTCTCCTGCTTAATCTGCTCTACCATGCTTTTTGCCGAGACAAAATTGGTTCCGACACCAAGAGCAGTGGCAATTGTTTGTATGAGCTCAATGTTTTGCTCCCGGTTTCTACCGTTTTCAGCCAGCACTTGGTTCATCTCAGAAGCTATCCTTTCTGTATTGGCTGCCATTTTGAACTCCATTGTGCCCATGCCCTGCACTAGCTGATCAAATTCTGATTTCAAACGCAAGTTCCCCAAGATTTGAAGCGGCTCCTATCAAGGAAACTGTTCTGGTAATCTCAATGGCTAGCTTGTTCATTTGGGAGAGCACACACTTGCAGTTTAGAAGGAGACTGACATAGCTTCTACCTGTGTTCTTTTCAATTATTTCAGAGGCTTTCTTGAGTTGTGAGTCCAGTTTCTCCAGCATTGCTTTAATGCTTTCTTCTTGTGCAGCTGTTGCATCAACTCTTTTGTCTTTCAGAGCCTGAAGAAGAGCTTGGATCTCTATCACATACTTGGAGAATTTCTGGAAGCTCTCCCCATCAACCATGACATCCTTGCTTTTGGACAAGAAGGCCACCGTAGACCTCACGACATTGTTGCAAAGCTCCTGAATTGCATCAATCAAGAGATCCATATTGCTTCAGAGAGCTCTACTGAAATCTTACTTGGTAACTATACCTATACGTATTTGGAGAGCAAGTCCCTGGAAATCCAACCCAGTTCAATGGTCAACATCTGCTCTATTTGGGACACTTCTGCTAGTGCTCAAGCATGCCCCCATTTCAGCACTGATCAAACACTTCCTGGAAGTCAACTCTTCCAAGTTGGTAAGGCCTTTCATGAGAGCCAATACATAAAAGGAAATTGAGGCATAGAATCACTCACCTCTGAAGTTTTACAGATTATAATCTCCTTCAACACAAGCTTGGAATTTCCCTGCCAATAGACATGAGGCTGTTGCACTTGGACCACAAGGAACAACCAGCAGAGAAGAGAAGGAATGGAACCAGGATTGTCGAAAGGAGAAGAGAGGTAGGAATGGGCATGAAATGAAGTTATGGTCAGTATTGGAGGAAGAAAGAGGGAATTGAAGTCGTTCCAAATTCTAGGTGATTGAATAAATGGGTGGATTGAAGAAGATGCCTGGCAAGCGCTTGGGTCCCGAAGAAAAAAAATGGGACGACTTTTTATCAATCCTTGTCTCCATGTATGTGCGGGAAGTGGAAAATCTATATTTGCTTTGAAGCAGTCTTAACCGGCTGCGGCCCGATATATTTAAAAAAAGGGCTTTTATCAAAAAGAAGTTTTTGATATTACCGGCTTGTGAGAGAGTTGTGCATAATTATAAGAAAATGAAAAAGTTGTCAATAGTAGTCAATGGGCTCTCTGATTTACATCTGAACCGACCTGACCCAAACCAAGAAAAAAATCTAACAAGTCGTGATTTAATTTTTTAAAAAAAAATTATGGCTGATGGCGAAACTGCCTACCCCACAAGGTCGGGGCCAGCCGACCTGGCTCCCCGCGGCTAGGGTTGGCAAGATCTCCTGCCCCTGTGGTAAATGGCCAAAACGAGCCACCCCTAGCCATGGGCTGGTTGGGCAACCTGTAGTTTTAAAACTATATTATAGCACCAGGCCTGATCTTGTATACTGTCCTCTATCCTTAAACTGACTAAGGTTTAGTCCTTATCATTGTAACCCATGCCCGATTTATTTATTGTAAATTTTTAAAAGATTTCGTTTTTTGTTAAAAATCATAATATTAAATAGTATTTAATTAGTATAAAATATGAAATCTATTTTTAATGTTTAATAAAATAATTTACTTATACTTTTAAAATTTTGTTCAACATAATTCTATTCAAGTGAATCAAATATACTTACCGGTTATATATATATATATATATAAAAGCAAATATGAAAAAGTACGAGAGATTTCCATGTACCTTGGAAAAGCCAGCTAAGCAACTTGCTGAGAAAGAGAGCTGCAATGGAAACGATTTGCACGTACAAAACTGAGCGAACTTGTCAGGTAAAAGCGTAAGCGTGTGGGACTCATATTTTAGTCTGGTTATCGCGTCATATCATCGTTGTCATAACTTAGTTGTCACCACTGATGCGGGAGGTTTAAAGTTTAACAAGGTTGATTTTAGTGCACGTAGTGCAATGTGTACGTCTGTGGCATGTTTTTTTGGGTATTGTTGGTGATATCACAGTGCAACGTCAAACAGTTTTCTTATGTGAGGGAGGAATATATCTGAAGTCTTACCAATTACCAAGGGCTTGACCCTGCGAACTGTTCAGCTCCGGTTATGCTCTATTTGATTGAAAGCTTTTCTGGGCAAATTTGTTTTAGCCTATTTGACATGTTCTAGTCGCGAGAAAGTGATTGAACTCTTTGGAGAGATATGAGAAAGTGAGAACACTGAACTAAGTAAAGGAGAAACCACATTAATGGGGCCGATAGAGAAGGCAAGTCAGTTACCAACCCAGCTTTGAAAGCTTGCCCAGCCCACATTTCTTTTGGGCTGTTTTATTACGCTTGCCCAAAATAAGATAGAAAAAGGATGAACTTTCTAATACAAATGGAAGAAAAGTTGTAAATTGTTTTAAATATTCCGATTTAAGTGAGGGATGGATTTAAAAAAAAAATAATAAAATAAGTCTGGTTTGACTTAAAATACGTCGGGGCAGGCTAGTCTGGGGTGGCCCCAGCTGCCTGCTCCATAGGAAAGCCATTGGCTCAGGGATGGTTGCCCCACCTTA
Source organism: Piper betle (assembly GCA_033002965.1). Classification (NCBI taxonomy): domain Eukaryota; kingdom Viridiplantae; phylum Streptophyta; class Magnoliopsida; order Piperales; family Piperaceae; genus Piper; species Piper betle. The sequence goes on along the minus strand of JAURVB010014509.1, from coordinate 31,429 downwards.
GGGCGGCTGATCTTGGAGTCCAAATTTGACTCCAAGTTGTAACTATCTAAATTGATGTACCCAAAAAAATTCCAAAATGGTATATTAAAATTAACCCTATTTAGAAATCAAGTTGTAGCCTCTTTTGGGAGTAAAAAAAATAAAAGGGATGGGTGGATTGATCCATAGAGAAGAAAATTTACAATTTGGCTCTGCAGTAGTTTTTAGAGGGAATGGGTTTTGGTGACACCCAGGAGTGACACCGTTGGGGACGATGTAATGACCAAATTCAAAGTGCAAATCAATGGGTTTATATTATCTCTTCAAGAGTGGTTAACCAAATTAAAAATTAATAGTCAATTTTTACTTATAAATAAGATTTTACATTGTAGGTATTAAATATGAAACTAAATTGAGCGATCTCACAATCCACACATATTAAAAATTTTATTTTTGAAATTCCTACACTTGGCTCATTATTTGCCCTAACCTATGTGAATTATTCAGCCCGTGATTAGTAGTCTACCTAACATTTTTAGTCCAGTCCATCAACTAATATGGAATCAAGTTATTTTGATCCTATTGGAGACACCATGCATTCACATCATTAATCATCACGAACATCGTTGCTCCTGAGAGGAGCATAAATTTTCTTTTTAGAAGAGGGTAATAAATGAGGAGTGAGATGTGTGAATTACCAAACGAGTGTGAAATGTGGGTAGTAGTATAGTTTTAAAACACTTTAATGACTCCAAAAACTCACCTAGTCGACTCGACTTTGCTGCTTGCTAAGCCAACTCCACGAATAATTCCATATTAATTGATTTATTAATTAGAAAATTACAATTTAATAGTAAGAAAATGCACTATTAACAATTCAATTGTACTTTATCACAATTTTACGATTCAATATTTTTTAATTTAGAATCAGAAATACCTGAGAATATGAGTTTCAATTGGATGTGGCACATAAAATTATGTGGACTGGGTTTGGGTTGGTTTATGAATTGGTTCAGTACCATACTTAAAATGCCCAATTGAACCCATTTCCCAATTCCTCCGTCCGCTCCTCCTCTCCCACTCGAACAGACACCCCTGCCTCCTCCCTTCGTCTCTAATCTTTGTACTCCTCCCAGCTCAGTCGACTTCATCCGCGTCCTCAACATGGTCTTCCTCCTCTCAAGTTCACTGCTTTCTTCTACAGTATCTTCAATCAAGAGCCCTACTATTACAGCACTGAGTCTAGGATATGCCAGGAACTAGGGTTTGGCGGTTGTTCCTAGTCATCCCGCATCCGAACATGGATAGTCGGTGCTATCCAAGTGGTGAAAAAAACTTACCATACACTAACCATGTTATAGTTGTAGGTAGTCGGACCATGGTGCACATAGCTGTTGAGCTAAGTGTCGGGAGATGGCGAGTATCGGCACATATAGCAGTATATGGTGTATTGGGCATGTGGCGGTGGTCGAGTCCAAGAAGCCTCAAGATGGTGCTGGTTTGTGAGATTAAGTGCTAGTCGGGTGCTGGTGATCGAGCAACAGGGCTAGGCGTCATGAGCAGGTTGATGTTTATGTCGGCAGAGTAAGGTTGGATGCAACCGAGCATACCGAGTAGAATACCGATTAGGCTACCGAGTAGTGTACCGAGTAACACAGGCGTGCCGAGCAGCTTGCCGAGCGAATTGGCAGTATCGAGCGGAGTACTGGTACTGGGGTGCAGCATGTTGGAGCGCACGGTGCAGGCTTGTAGCGGTATGCAGATACCGGTGTTTGGAGTAGTATTTGGTTCTGGCGGTGGTGATGTCCAGCAGTGATCTGGTTCCGACGTTTGCAGCAGCATTGGGTGGCGACGTGTGTGGTGGCACTAGATGCTGGAGTTTGCAGTGGTAGATGGATGCCGGTCTTGGAGCTGGAAATTGCTAGAAGCGTCGAAGAGGTTGATCTTGTGGCTGAGCGTTCGCTAGGGTCGAGCCAATAGGCGAGATGGTTGAACTAGCGATGCAGCCGATGGTTTGGAGGAAGCTTTGTGGAAAGTGGGTAGGAGCATATCTAGAGAAGATCTGGATATCCTGATATCACAGGCACCACCAATGTTGCAAGAAACTCAGGTTGGAGATAAACCTAAGTTGTGGGGAAGATCTTGGACGTGACCAGGTCTAGGGATAATGATGCGGTGAATCTTAGGTGATCTTTTGGACATAAAGGTTACGGGGAAGATTTAGCTTTATCCGGAGTTTAGTAAACACGAGTTAGGGTTTTCTATATAAGGGATGGCTTCTTGTATGGGAAAAGGAGAAGGACGTCTGGTAGAGGAGAGAATTGCTGGAAAGAGTTGTGTTGAGGTTTCTGTGGAGAGAAGCATACCGAGATCAAGGTAGGGAGATGGTGAAGGGCTGAAGTCAATCCTTGGAGTAGGATTGGACTTCACGTGTGGGCTACTGGATCAGTCAAGTCGACCGGGATCGAGGTATTACACAATTTACATTCTTGTCAACCCCTTGCATATACTAGTTGAGGAAATTGCATGTAACCAGTTGATCCAAGGGGGATGACTGGAGAGTGGAGAGTGAGGACCGAGTGAGGGTGTTCTCACAGGTCTCTCAAGCAAGGTTGAGAGATTCGGCATGGTTTGCATGTCCATAGCCGACAAGTAGTCTAGGAGGAATTACTTGTGTCCTTTGTTTATGATTTGAATAAAGGTTGGGATGGAGTTCCTGTAATTGAGTTGTGTCAACGTCAGTATTTGACATTATGTGTCAATCCAAGGATTCTGTGATTGGGGCTGTACCGTGAACGGGTAGAGGTACTTGTGCCGGTAGTGGGTAGCCGGTGCGTTGGGACGTTGAGCGACAGGACTTGGCAAGCACGTAGCGCTGTGGTGTGTTGTTTGGTGATCGGTACTTGGTACAAGGCACTGCTGTCTGGGTAATCGGCAGGGTGTGCTATGCCAGGGCGTGTTGGAGGGTAGCGATATTGACAATGGGATTGGTTTCCGTCTCTTGCAGGTATTGTCGAGTGGAGCATGACTTGTAGAAGGCTGGTGTTCCTAGGAGGGGAATACATCACACAGACGCTGATAAATAGGCAAAAAATTCTACCTTGAATTACGTCTTTGATAGAGGGTATCAGAGCACAAGTTCTAAGTTCGAGTAAAGCCGCATACTACAACACAGTCTCCACATTTACTACCGATAGATCAAATTTTCCAGAAGATGGACACACGAAATGAGACTCTCAGGGAGAGGCTTACAAATCAGGAAGTGTTGGTGGGTGGTTCTACCAACAATGAAGATGGACAAACTGTCTTCCATAGACTACAGTCCTTGACGGAAGGGATCTTGGACTTGAATACTCGGGTTGGCGACAAGCCTGAGCCCAGCCATGTGCAGGAAATGGCGGGGATGCTGGAGGATCTCCAGGTTGCAATTGAAGTTCTGCATTCCGACGTAAGTTTGTTGAAGTAGGTAGTCACAGTGCAGCCTCAACACGGTGGTGTTGACCGTGCAGCCGATGAAAACTTAATTCCGGGAAGGCTTAAAGTGCCAGAGCCGCAGAAGTTTTCGGGGAACAGATCAGCCAAGGATCTGGAAAACTTCGTATGGGACATTCAGGAGTATTTTGTTGCTTCAAACATACCCGAAGAAAGACAAGTTTCGATGGCCAGCATGTACTTGACGGGGGATGCCAAATTATGGTTCAGGACTCGCACCGAGGAGGATGAAGTTGCTGGTCGACCCCGTATGGAAACTTGGGATTCTCTGAAGCAGGAACTTCGGTATCAGTTCTTGCCGACCAACACTACATGGGAGGCAAGAGACCGACTCAAGAAATTGAGACAGACAGGAACAGTCAGAGATTACGTCAAAGAGTTCAGCTCGTGCCTCCTCGACATCAAAAATATGTCAGAGGACGACAAGTTGTTTAACTTTGTCACTGGTCTATAGCCATGGGCGCAGATGGAGTTGAAGCGGCAGAAAGTATTAGTATTTGCCTGCAGCTTTGGTGGCGGCTAATGCTTTGGTAGATTTGAAGCCTGCTGGTGGTTCACGTGATGATGGCTTGAGCAGGAAATTCTAGAGTAGCAAGGTCAGTAACCGGGACAGCAAGGAGAAGCTGTTCCAAGGGCCCAAGCAGAAGAAGAAGGGGTATACCTTCAATGCAGGAAACAACAATCGGGTTGCCGATGTTACCAAGTCTGGAAGCTTTGTGTGCCGGGGACCTCACAGGGCTAGGGACTGTCCAACGAAGGTCAAGGTGAGCACTATGGTGGCAGCTGAGGACCAGGAGCAAGGGGCTGAGACGCCCATTGCCCAAACAGCTACCCTTCAAATTCTCGAGGTAGTGAGAGCTGGAGGTTCGGTTCATGGAGGAGCCGACCTGATACAAGTTCCATGTGTAGTGAACGGGAGGCAGATATCAGCCCTAATAGACACAGGTGCGACACACAGTCTAGTCTCCAAGGGGATGGCATTGGAGCTAGGGTTGAAGACCAGGATTGACACAAGCACGATCAAAGCAGTCAACTCACAGGGTGAAGCAGGTAGATGGCATTGCTAGGAATGTGTGAATTCGTCTGGGAGAGTATGAAGGTCTGCATTGACCTGATGGTGATCGAGATCGATGATTTTGACCTGATCATTGGGAATGCATTCATGCGGACTGCTGGTATGGGTGTGTTCCCACAGTTAGGAGGCATGCTGATCATGAGTGGAGCAGATACCTGTTTTATTCGTAGCCAGGAGAAGCCTGCCAGAGTCAAGGATGTTGTTGTCCAGGGTAAGAAGCTGGCGGCTATGCAGCTTGTTCGGGAAACAGGCAGGATACCTTGACGGGTGTTGCTGAGATGTTGATCCAGCCGGACCAGATGGTGTTGGTGCCGGTAATGAGGTTGCTAGAGGCGCAGTCCAGCGTAATGCCGGGCGAGTGCAGGAACTCGTCAGCTCCCGAGATGGTGGTCGTACACCAGGCCACAATGGTGCCGCTGGAGTGTGCACCAACGGTAGCGTTAGAATGTATACAACCATGTGAATTCACAGGACTGAATATCCAGACGGAGGAGTTGCTAGATATGGGGAAGGTTCAGCCATCAACGGAAGTACCTATTCTAATCCAAGAAGGATCAAATGAGGTAATGAACCAGTACCTTGTTCCTGGTGTTGCTGATTTACGTAATAGACTTGGACAGGCAATAGGCAGTGCCAAGAGGGACCTGAACTCGAGGTGTTGGTTTGTCCGGACGCAGACAGAGGGAATGCCAAGTGAGTCCATGAGGGATCACCGGGGTCAGTCGAGGCAAGTTGTGAATCAATTCAGGAGACATCAGCCGGGGTGTGAATTCAGCCGACGGACGTGGAGTGTCCTAAGGCATGATGATGGCCAGGTGCGAGAGGAATCGGAGGTTCAGTCCATTGTCGAGTGGCTGAAACTGACAGTGGTGACAGAGGAAAGCTGCTTATGGGAGGCTAGTAAGGAGCTCACACACGGGTTCAACTGTGTGGAGTCACCAGTGACTGTTAAGCTGCGAGAACAGTCAGGGGCGTGGTCGGTGCCATGCCAATTAGCTTTTGCGCAATCGAAAGCTACATCATCGGAACCAATGTTGGGATTGCCAGATCTCAACCAACTGAGAGAAGACTTGTCTGGATTGCAGTTCCTTGTCATGGGGGACGAGGTAGCTAAGATCTTATCCGAGACCCAGGAAAGACTAGTGATGACAGATCCAGTGGACAAGCTGAGGGTTGACGAAATCAGTAGGAGGCTGGTTCAAGGGTGTTGGCTAGATGATGGAGTGATTTATGCAGGTAGGTGTCAGCTAAACCTTCCTACCGGTAGATCATGACAAAGGCTCGAGGAGAATAAGTCCCAGATTACCCAATGGGCGAAGCATTGTGGTCGAAACCAGATGCGTACACTTAGCATGCGAGTGTATTATCTGTGGAGGAAGAAGACTGGTAAGGGAGCTTTTGTGAAGTCCAGATTGGGGTATCCACAGGACATGGTGGCTGGAAGGTCTGAAGAGGAGATGCTGCAACTTTGATCTACACCAAGAAGGCCATGGGAGTTGGTCTTATCAGGCACGAGGTCTGTGTTCCTAGAGGAGAAGGGGACAGCAGCGAGATTGGTTGCAGTGGAGTCTACAACTGATCATTCTCAGCCTGAGGAGCAGACTGAGAAGGCGAATGCGTTACTCAAGGAGGAGTATGTGAGGCATGTCGTCTCAACTGGTGAGATGAACCGGTTGAAACTTCTGGGTGCGGTGCAGTCCAGCGTTGGTTTGCATCGATGTTCAGCTAGGGGCTTTCGACCTCTTACACCACGAGTGGTTGCTCCACAAGGGTGTGGAGAGGAGTGTTCGGTTACATCAGGATTTGCTGGGAAGAGGCAAGTGCTGTACGACGGTGTGGCTGAGTCACTAGCCGAGTTATTGAAGATGAAGCACGGGCCATTGATTTGGTGAAAGATTCGACATACACAAGGGCATCAATGGGCCATGTGGCTCTCGAGCTAAGTGTTGGGAGACAGCAAGTATTGGCACATGTAGTGGTATATGGTGTATCGGGCATGTGGCGGTGATCAAGTCCAAGAAACCTCAAGATGGTGCTGGTTCATGAGATGGAGCGCTAGTCGGGTGCTGGTGATCGAGCACCAGGGCTAGGCGTCACGAGCAGGTCGGTGTTTATGTCTGTAGAGTGAGGTTGGATGCAACCGAGCGTACCGAGCAGAATACCAATCAGGCTACTGAGCAGCATACCAAGTAGCACAGGCATGCCGGGCAGCTCGCCAAGAGAATTGGCAGTACAGAGCAGAATACCAGTACTGGGGTGTGGCATGCTGGAGGGGACGGTGCAGGCTTGTAGCGGTATGCAGATACCAGTGTTTGGAGCGGTATTTGGTTCTGGCAGTGCGATGTCCAGCAGTGATCTGGTTCCGACATTTGGTGTGGTGGCACTAGATGCTGGAGTTTGCAGTGGTAGATGGATGCTGGTCTTGGAGCCGGAAACTGCTGGAAGCATCGAAGAGGTTGATCTTGTGGCTGAGCGTTTGCTAGGGTCGAGCCAATAGGCGAGATGGTTGAACTAGCAATGCGGCTAATGGTTTGGAGGAAGATTCGTGGATAGTGGGTAGGAGCATATCTGGAGAGGATCTGGATATCCTGATATCACAGGCACGACCAATGTTGCAAGAAACTCAGGTTAGAGATAAACTTAAGCCATGGGGAAGATCCTGGACGTGACTAGGTCTAGGGATAAGGATGCGGTGAATCTTATGTGATCTTTTGGATATAAAGGTTACGGGGAAGATTTAGCTTTATCCGGAGTTTGGTAAACACAAGTTAGGGTTTTCTATATAAGGGATGGCTTCTTGTATGGGAAAAGGAGGAGAAGGACGTCTGGTAGAGGAGAGAATTGCTGGAAAGAGTTGTGTTGAGGTTTCTGTGGAGAGAAGCATACCGAGATCAAGGTAGGGAGGTGATGAAGGGCTGAATTCAATCCTTGGAGTAGGATTGGACTTCACGTGTGGGCTGCTGGATCAGTCAAGTCGATCGGGATCGAGGTATTACACAATTTACATTCTTGTCAACCCCTTGCATATACTAGTTGAGGAAATTGCATGTAACCAGTTGATCCAAGGGGGATGACTGGAGGGTGGAGAGTGAGGACCGAGTGAGGGTGTTCTCACGGTCTCTCAAGCAAGGTTGAGAGATTCGGCATGGTTTGCATGTCCATAGCCGACAAGTAGTCTAGGAGGAATTACTTGTGTCCTTTGTTTATGATTTGAATAAAGGTTGGGATGGAGTTCCTGTAATTGAGTTGTGTCAGTGTCGGTATTTGGCATTGTGCGTCAATCCATGGATTCTAGGATTGGGGCTGTACCGTGAACAGGTAGCGGTACTTGTGCCAGTAGTTGGTAGCTGGTGTGTTGGGATGTTGAGCGATAGGACTTGGCGAGCGCGTAGCGCTATGGTGTGTTGTTTGGTGATCGGTACCTGGTACAAGGCACTGCTGTCCAGGTAGTCGGCAGGGTGTACTGTGCCGGGGTGCTGTGCCGGGCATGTTGGTAGGTAGTAGTATTGACAATGGGATTGGTTTCCGTCTCTCGTAGGTATTGTTTAGAGGAGCGCGACTTGTGGAAGGCTGGTGTTCCCAGGAGGGAATTACGCTGCACAGACCCTGATAAATAGGCAAAAAATTCTACCTTGAATTACGTCTGTGACACCTACCATCCTCCCAACTCGGTTGCCGATTAAATACCCATACAAATAGAACATAATGTAAATACCCATACAAATAGACATAATGTACGTAAAAAGTTGTTACCTTTATTTCTAGATGTTGGAATGAATCTATTGTGAATTTTGTTTGTCACTGTTAATAGAAAAAATGGTAAATTTGATTTTAAGCTCTATAGGAAAATATTAAACATGTAAATATATATATAACGAGTTTACAGTGAATTTTTTAATCTCAGGAATGTAACATTGTATTTATTATTGAAGATTTCATATTTTGTAAGATATAAAAAGGTTGAATGCGAAAATTTATTCTCATTTATGATAATTATAACATATTTCATTTTGATAAATTTGTTCATAGTGTTATGATATAAGTATTCAATTATTTATGATTGCCAATTATATATCTACTAGAATATAGTGTATGACAACTAATTTTTAGTTGGATCACGTATGTATAAACTGGTATACATATGTATGTTTTATTATTCATATAAGTAGTCAAGTATTCATGAATGCCAATTATATATCTATTATAAAAATTTTAATTTTTACTCATTGTAGTATGTAATTGGTTTATTTTTGTTGTAGTGGAATGTTAATTGATTAAATAGGACTTGCCATTTTGTTGTTTATTTTATTTTAGGGATGAAGAAGAGGCCGAGAATCAGGCTGAAGGAGAATATGAGGTATATCTATATGAAGAAGATGAGGGTGAGAAGGTTTGCAACATAATTAAATCAGCATGTAATACAACAAGGCTTTTATTGATAAAGGAAGCAAAGCTAAAGGAAGTCCATAAGGAAATATTGGACAAGACACTATTTAAAGATTTTGGAAGGCTGTGTGAGATGAAATATCTACCGATGTGTAGATGTCCTACTGTGGTATTGGGTTAACAATAAAGACGAGTATGGGTTTATGTTGGGAGGTGATTATGCCATACCATTCACTGTCCAAGATGTTGAGATATAACCAGATTGTCTAATATTGGTCGACCTATTAATTTGAATCGATCTATCTCTAGTTCACTGGGCAGGGAATATTTTTGTCGGGAGCAGACAAATTCAACATCGATCTTAACTAAACTGAAGGCACTCCTAAAAAGATGAAGACATATACATGTAGATGATGTCGTTAAAATGTACATCATGTACATCTTTGCAACAGTTTTATTCCCTTTCACTAATGCAAAAACTGAACAAAAAATTGAGTGACTTCATAGAAAATCTAGATGGCATAGAAAAGTGGAAAGGGATAGAAGGTGCATATAAGTATCTTATTTATTCCATTGAAGAAGTTGTCAGCAAGGTCAAGCAACGGGAGGAAGCAGGCAAGTTTTCAATTGTACATGTAAGTGGTGCAACATTTATTTTGTAGGTTTGGATATGAAGTCCTACTTGAATTTGTAGTCATATAGTATCTTATTGTATTGATTTATGATTTAAATTGGTTGGAATGAAGGTATGGCTATTTGAGCATACGAAGAAATGGAAACGAAGTGATGAAGTAGCTAAGCCTCACATCCTTAGGTGGCTTGATGTTCCAACATTAGAAACACACAAGGTTGGTGATTCTTTAGTACAATACATGCACAGGAAGGTTTTCTTATATATGATAGAAGGTCTTTGCAAGGCACATGTAATTCATTATGTACACATTTGATGTAAGTGTTAATTGATTTGTGAGTAAAACAAACATATGTATACCAGTTTATAAATACGTGAACCAGATAGGGATCAGTTATTATATACTATAGATGTGACGACTATATGAATTTAAGGGCTTATTATACAATCCATTTACAATTACAATCAGTAAATTAAATCATTATATTTTCTTTTGTAGATTGTCATTGACTTAAATGATGCAAGAAATTTAGACGCCCATGATGGAGAAGCTAAATGGGTACATTCCCATTGAAGTTCCTAATTGAAGAGGAAATTGCACAAAATAAAAGAAGAGTATTAGAAGAAGTTGAAGGAGAAAAACAAATCATTGCATGAATTATATTTAGGTCTTGAAAATAAGAAGAAATTATTAGATTCTAGTGGAGTTTCAGTTGATAAAAAAATAAAAACACTACGAAGGATACAAGATTTCCAGGGAGGGAGGAGGCGAACCTAAAAGATAAGAATGCAAGTAATGATAGGGGTGAGGAAACCCTTGTTGAAGAGGGTATCTTTATAAATGATGTTAATGAACTGGATAATGGTTAGGGAGGCAAGTAATGATGGAGAGAGGGAATCTCTTGTTGAAGAGAGTTTAAGGGAGGACCCAAGTAATGAAGTTGGAGAAGAATTTATGAAGGGGAGGAATACAAGAGAGGAAGAAACCCTTGATAGAGTTGCCATTCAAGATGACAGGGAGGATCTAAGTAATAATGATGGAGAATTACTTGTGGAGAGGGGGAATACTAGAGAGGATAAATCCCTTGATGAAACAGGTTTTACCATTAGGGATGAAGTTAGTGATCCAGATAATGGTAGGGAGGGGGAACCATTGATATTGGGGATGTTATAGAGGGTGAAGAACTTAAAGAGGGGAAATCATAAAGAGGAGAATCCCCAAAACTGGGTTATAGTATCATGTATGAGGAAAATATGAAACATTACCCATTGGTTCATGCTCTTAAAAGATGAAAAATTCCAGAAGTAGAATGGTTTATAGACATACTAGGTTTGTGAAACCAAATCAATCTCACAAGAGCCCTTTTGTAGAAATAGAAGCAAAACCGATGCATTGCAAGAAGCATACAAAGGGGAAAGGAAAAATGATATCAATGAAACTAAACTAAGTTTACTATTGTTTTTCTTTGCTCCCACTTTTTTAGCAAATCATTTGGGCCACGTTACGATTTATAGTTGATTTGCATATTAAATTGATTTGGAACTTAAGTCTTCATTATTGTTTGATGTATATATATTTATATTGCCATGCCAGAGATCATTGCATGGGCAAACAAATGAGAAAGGGACAAAATATATATTGCGTGAACTGTCTCCTAAGTGTTAGATACGGTGTTGCCCATTCTACAAGGACACTACCATCTTGTTGTTGTAAGTTGCAAAGACCAGGAGTTCATTTGGTACTATTCACTTAGGCGAGATGGGCTAATCTATAAGAATTATGCTAAGGCAGTAGAATGTTCCTCATTCCCTTACTATTTAAAATTTTCAAAAAACATCTGAAGTGTAACGTTTACCACTCAATGTACACAATGCAATGAGTTTGCTATAGAATTGACTAAGTGTGGGTACAATGATGTGGGCAAGTGGACTTGGCAAGAGTTCAATCTGGTAACTAATTTTCTGCAAGAAAATGACAATGACTATGCCATTTGGGTGATCCTTTACACTAATTGTTTTAGTCAAAGCAAGAGCTGCAACTTGTCTCAGGTGAATTTTCATATATTAATTTGTAGGTATATTTAGGAAGCCCCAAGCTAGTAGGTAATACCATAATTGTCTACTAGCTGAAACATAAATAGGTTTTATAGTTAAAGCTGAGTAAGAATGGGGATGGGTGATCCCTCCTCCCGCTACTAGACATTGTGAATAGAAACAAATATAAATTGATTATATTGATTTGTACATATATTGTGCCAATGTAAATCAATTTGTAAAAATGACAAATGTCCTAAACATGAATTCATTTGCTATGATATTGATGAAAAATTCACAACTATGAAGAAAATACCTCATGATAAATCCAATAACATGCACAGGAAGAAAATGTCTCACAACAAACTATTCACAAAACGTAGAGTCACCTCCACAAAAAAAATTACCAATGTTCACATAAATAGTATGATATATTTAACTAAAAAAGTGGAGCCACAATACTTCTAGGTTGAGGTGTTGAAGTATGACATACACCCTGGTTTTAGTATCTCCTGTTGTGACACATTGACCATAATCAGAGCAAGCCCTGCACTCTTTGTCTTGTGGCATACTTTCATCTATTCAATTTTTTCGTCACCTTCCGGCTCCTCGCTTGTACAATGGTTGCAAAATAGATGGTACGATGGGATCACATGGTTGCTGTTGCGTGCGATCAAGTGTGGGCATAAAAGGGTTCCTTGTAAGTATCAATCTACCATCATTTCTCAACATATGAGTTATAATCACTCCTCACACTATTGATTGCTGCAAAAGCATGCTTACATGGAAGCCCTGTGTCTTAAAACTCTCTACAACTACATGTTTGCTTCTCCAAGTCAACAACGTCTTGGTACCTACTAGAGTTTGCTTGGAAAATAAAAACATCCACACGATGGACAACATGATGTCTACTCCTATTTCGTGATGATGTCACAAGTTCTAAGGCATAAGGAGTGATTGGAGTTATCCATGTTGCACGACTTGACTTCGATTGCTTGCCAATTCGGTTGCTTGCAACCTTGTGTGTTTAGCCAAATGTGTGATAGCCTTTCTCCGTGCACATTTTAGGACTTTGCTACATGACTCGCTATACTTATTAGTTTTCCACATCTTTTGCCCAGAACATATGCATTCACCATTATTTGGTGGGTCTTCTTTCCACCATCCTGCAATATTAGAATTATGATCTTCCATGAGTTTTTTTGTCTTCTCAAACTCATCTATTTTTTATGTTGTGGCCGCCCTCCAAAATAATCCGATCAAGTAAGTGCCCTTGTTGAATTCTGACTTGAAGTTTGACTCCAAGTGGTTCATACAATATCCATGGTGGGTTTGGGTCAATACTTTTGCTATTGCTTTCATCAAGCTTTTTTCAGTATCTGACATTAAGCAATCGAGCTTATAAGTCTTCTCTCCCATCTTTGTCAGCACAAGTTGTTTCAACATGCACAAGAACCACAACCAATTGTTATAATCTTAAATTTCTACAACTGCATAGGCTATTGGAAGTAGTTTGTTTGTTGCCATCAAATGTACAAAGCTACAAGGACAACTCCACGATACTTGCCAATTAGATGAGTCCCATCTACTATTAAGAAAGACCTAAACGTGTTTTAAAAGCTCTTTACATATGAACCAATCATCTAAAATATTCTATAAAAGTTGTTGCCACATGTAACTACCCGCTATTTTTCACAATATTGTGAGCCTAGCTGGCTAGGCGTTACTCGAAATTATACCAAACCAACCCTGTAACGACCAGCCCTAACCGGTCCGGGCGTTACTTATATGTTACATGATTTCTATTAAAACCATAAGTATGACTCATTCAAAGTAAACTTATGGTTAGTCAAGACATAATAATAATAGTTCCACAGTCTTGGATCGTTTCCCAAAGCCACATGTATAACACAAGAAAATAAAAGGAAGTCCAATTTATTATCCATTCTCCTACCCTGAGTTCGTAAAAGAACCACCAACCATACTTTCATTCTTCCTTAAGTGAGCTGAAATCAAACAATCTTGATTAGCCTACATACCCATGTCGGGATCAAGCTCAATGTAGTTCTATAGGCTCTTAGGTCATTCTGAGATTAAAAGTTTGTCTCCCAGTTCATTCTGAGATTAGGTGGTCTCCCAGGTCATTCTAAGATTAGTCATTATTGGCTGTCAGGTCCATTTTGACATGTCTATTATTTGACTGTCAGGTCCATTCGACATATCTATTTTTGGCTGTCAAGTCCATTCTGACATGTCCATTATTGGCTGCCAGGTCCATTCTGACATATCCATTATTGGCTGTCAGGTCCATTCTGACATGTCCATTATTGGCTGTCAGGTCCATTCTGACATATCCATTTTTGGCTGTCAGGTCCATTCTGACATGTCCATTATTGGCTGTCAGGTCCATTCTGACATATCCATTATTGGCTGTCAGGTCCATTCTGACATATCCATTATTGGCTGTCAGGTCCATTCTGACATGTCCATTACTGACTGTCAGGTCCATTCTGACATGTTCATTATTGACTGTCAGGTCCATTCTAAAATATTTATTATTGGCCGTCAGGTCTATTTTGACATGTCCATTAACAAAACAACTAAGCAATTCAAAGAATCCCAACAATTCTTGCCAATCAAAGGATGAAGCAAAGCAGCACACCACAACAAAACAACACCCGACCCCAAAGACTCGCAACAGTTCATACCAAGCAGTCGACAAGAACCCCATGCATAAGACGCTAGGGATCTAGCAACTTAGCAGGGCGTCTCCAACAAACCTTGCATGCAAGAATCCTAATGGAAACAAATAAGATGAGGGACGAAAAACTCACGCAGAAATGGGGAGGTCGCCTGGGACGGAGAGGAGGCAAGAAGAATTTGACGGCTAGGAAAAAGTTTTTTTTCCCCCCCTCAACGATCCCCTCCTCCTGCATATATATACACTTCAACCATTCCCTCCATTAAATTCTCATACCCCATCATCCATAGGTATTTCCTAGGTTCAACGAGCCCCTTCATTAAATTCTCACACCCCATCATCCATTCATGAATAGGTATTTTCTAGGTGACCTTAAGTCGAACCATGACCGGTCGACTTGATAACCAACCATATTGGTTCATCGATATTTATTTCATAATATTTAGGTTCGAGTCTTGTAATAAAAATCATGGTTTTTACAATCTCCCCAACTTAGAGATATTTCGTCCCCGAAATATTATAACAGCAAGATGATAAGCATGATTAATTATATCTTCGGGATCTCAGGCTGCTCCTATTGTTGCTTCGGAGGCTGACGACAGTCTTTTATCATGTGTCCCGTCCTGCTGCAATTGTAGCACCGACGGGGCTCGTTGCATTGCCCGGAATGCATCTTGGTGCAATTTTTACATCGTCTATACAGAATCTCCTCAAACTTCCTTTTGAGGTTTCCATCTACGTTCCCTGGGTAGTTTTGCTGCTGTTGTTCTGCGGACCCATTTGAGCTACCCCCATGGTTGGCATGCTTGTGTTGCGTGGTAGTCTTCCCCTGTTTCTGTGAACGATCATGCTCAAATACCAACTCATGAGTCGTGGCTGCATCGATCACCTCAGTTATAGTGCCCCTTGACGCCATAGCAACCCTACTCCTCAATTCAGGTGTCAACCCCCAGAAGAATTTATCCGCCCTAGCCTTGTCAGATGCCAGAATCCCAGGTGCAAAGCGTTCCAACTGCAAGAATTTCTTGGCATATTCCCGGACCGAATCATCCTTCTGAGCTAGGTTGGCGAACTCCAGTGCTTTCTTTTGGACAACGGGCTCTGGAAAATATTGTCCATTGAAAACGGCCACAAACTCTGCCCACGTGATGGAAGAAATCTCACGTCGATGGAATGTAGTGTTTTCCATGGATTTCCACCAGTAAGATGCTTCCTCCTGAAGCATGCATGTTGCCAACCTCACTTGGTGGCGGTGTGGCACAGATAGAGCCCTAAAAGCTTTTTCGGTAATGTCTATCCAGCTTTCGGCCTTCATTGGATCAGTCCCTCCAATGAATACCTCAGCTCCATTCTTCCGAAACTTTTCCACAGTGTAGCGATCACTGTCCTCAACAGCTGGTGGCACCACTTGTCGGACTACCGGTGGCACTGGGTTTGGTAGCTCCCCTCATTCGCCCGGGTCAGCTAACCCTGCCCGCCCTTGGGCACTTCCCTGACCACCATCCGGGGTGATTCTGGGATCCGCTGCTGAGTTTGAGGCTCCATTCCCTGTTACCACTCCCGGTAGCCGCTGAACAATATTCTGAATCACAGAATTTGTATTTTCTAAAGCCTGTGCTAGTCCCTGTATGGCCGTTAGGATCTGGGCCAATACATTCTTTGTGTTCGGACTTGATGGGGTAGATCGGGTAGTCTGTCTACGAGTGCCTGCCATCTGAAACATCGAACCATCATGGTTCATTTATACATTCTTGTTTCAGTTTTGACTTAGGTTTATTAGCAAAGAACTTTGTTAATTAATAACATAACACAGTGGAAAAAGATAATTACTGGACTTTTCAACAAGGTACTTGAGTCATAAAATGTGAGCTTGTGGGAAACCGTGCTCTGATACCACCTATAACGACCCGCCATTTTTCACAATATTGTGAGCCTAGCTGGCTAGGCGTTACTCGAAATTATACCAAACCAACCCTGTAACGACCAGCCCTAACCGGTCCGGGCGTTACTTATATGTTACATGATTTCTATTAAAACCATAAGTATGACTCATTCAAAGTAAATTATGGTTAGTCAAGACATAATAATAATAGTTCCACAGTCTTGGATCGTTTCCCAAAGCCACATGTATAACACAAGAAAATAAAAGGAAGTCCAATTTATTATCCATTCTCCTACCCTGAGTTCGTAAAAGAACCACCAACCATACTTTCATTCTTCCTTAAGTGAGCTGAAATCAAACAATCTTGATTAGCCTACATACCCATGTCGGGATCAAGCTCAATGTAGTTCTATAGGCTCTCAGGTCATTCTGAGATTAAAAGTTTGTCTCCTAGTTCATTCTAAGATTAGGTGGTCTCCCAGGTCATTCTGAGATTAGTCATTATTGGCTGTCAGGTCCATTCTAACATGTCCATTCTTGCCTGTCAGGTCCATTCTGACATATTCATTATTGGCTGTCAGGTCCATTCTGACATATCCATTATTGGCTGTCAGGTCCATTCTGACATATCCATTATTGGCTGTCAGGTCCATTCTGACATATCCATTATTTGACTATCAGGTCCATTCTGACATGTCCATTATTGGCTGTCAGGTCCATTCTGACATATCCATTATTGGCTGTCAGGTCCATTCTGACATATCCATTATTAGCTGTTAGGTCCATTCTGACATGTCCATTATTGGCTGTTAGGTCCATTCTGACATATCCATTATTGGCTGTTAGGTCCATTCTGACATGTCCATTAACAAAACAACTAAGCAATTCAAAGAATCCCAACAATTCTTGCCAATCGAAGGATGAAGCAAAGCAGCACACCCACAACAAAACAAACACCCGACCCCAAAGACTCGCAGCAGTTCATACCAAGCAGTCGACAAGAACCCCATGCATAAGACGCTAGGGATCTAGCAACTTAGCAGGGCGTCTCCAACAAACCTTGCATGCAAGAATCCTAATGGAAACAAATAAGATGAGGGACGAAAAACTCATGTAGAAATGGGGAGGTCACCTGGGACGGAGAGGAGGCAAGAAGAATTTGACGGCTAGGAAAAAGTTTTTTTTCCCCCCCTCAACGATCCCCTCCTCCTGCATATATATACACTTCAACCATTCCCTCTATTAAATTCTCATACCCCATCATCCATAGGTATTTCCTAGGTTCAACGAGCCCCTTCATTAAATTCTCACACCCCATCATCCATTCATGAATAGGTATTTTCTAGGTGACCTTAAGTCGAACCATGACCGGTCGACTTGATAACCAACCATATTAGTTCATCGATATTTATTTCATAATATTTAGGTTCGAGTCTTGTAATAAAAATCATGGTTTTTTACAATGTAGCTAATGTTGTTTATGGTCATGAAGAGAAAATTTGTTTATTTGCTCATGTTGATTGCAACATAGATACATGTTATATTGATTCTGGTGCTTTATTTCATTGTACTTCTCACAAAGAATGGTTTTGTGATTTTGTCAAGAGTGATTGTGGATATGTAACATTTGGCTAATTTTCAGACGTATATAAATGAAGGTAAAGGAGTAATTCATTTGAAGATGCATGATGAAGGTAAACTGATTCTCAAGGAGGTCAGGTATATACCTGAATTAAAGAAAAATCTTATATCTGTTAACAAGCTGGACCAAGAGGGCTATAGGATCACATTCGGAAACAATCAGTGAAACATCAGCAAAGGAGCATTGGTGGTGATCAAGGGGAAGGCGGTCAGTACACTTTACCCATTGTTTACTTGTAAGATCCCTCAACTTAGTCCCACATCTAACACCTACTGGGAGAAGATCCTGTTTATAAGTGGGAATGGACTAGAGATCTTTAACTTTCGGGGTACCCATTTTAAAGAAATGACTTAGCCCATTACGTTGCACTTTGGGCTGGGTCGTTACAAATGGTATCAGAGCCGACCTGGTTCCGTGTTAGATGGTGGGATGGACTAGGGACGTTCGCTACGCTGCCGGTCACGGGCCAAAAAGGTCGTCGGCTGGGGTTAGCAACAGGCCAAGACTAGAAACGTTGGCTAGGCTGCCGGTCACGGGCCAGAAAGGATGTTGGCTGGGGGCTAGCAACGGGCCAAGAATAGGCATTTCGAGGACGAAATTTCCTAAGGTGGGTGGATTATGAGATCCCTCAACTTAGTCCCCACATCTAATACCTACTGGGAGAAGATCCTGTTTATAAGTGGGAATGGACTATAAATCTTTAACTTTCGGGGTACCCATTTTAAAGAAATGACTTAGCCCATTACGTTGCAATTTGGGTCGGGTCGTTACAAATGGTATCAGAGCTGACCTGGTTCCGTGTTAGATGGTGGGATGGACTAGGGACGTTGGCTATGCTACCGGTCACGGGCCAGAAAGGTCGTGGGCTGGGGTTAGCAATAGGCCAAGACTAGAAACGTTGGCTAGGCTGCCAGTCACGGGCCAGAAAGGACGTGGGCTGGGGCTAGCAACGGGCCAAGAATAGGCATTTTGGGGACAAAATTTCCTAAGGTGGGTGGATTGTGAGATCCCTCAACTTAGTCCCACATCTAATACCTACTGGAGAAGATCCTGTTTATAAGTGGGAATGGACTATAGATCTTTAACTTCCAGGGTACCCATTTTAAAGAAATGACTTAGCCCATTACGTTGCACTTTGGGCTGGGTCGTTACAAATGGTATCAGAGCCGACCTGGTTCCGTGTTAGATGGTGGGCTGGATTAGGAACGTTGGCTAGGCTGCCGGTCACGGGCCAGAAAGGTCGTGGGCTGGGGCTAGCAACGGGCCAAGAATAGGCATTTCGGGGACGAAATTCCCTAAGGTGGGTGGATTGTGAGATCCCTCAACTTAGTCCCACATCTAATACCTACTGGGAGAAGATCCTGTTTATAAGTGGGAATGGACTATAGATCTTTAACTTCCGGGGTACCCATTTTAAAGAAATGACTTAGCCCATTACGTTGCACTTTGGGCTGGGTCGTTACAAATGGTATCAGAGCCGACCTGGTTCTGTGTTAGATGGTGGGATGGACTAGGAACGTTGGCTAGGCTGCTGGTCACGGGCCAGAAAGGTCGTGGGCTGGGGCTAGCAACGGGCCAAGAATAGGCATTTCGGGGACGAAATTTCCTAAGGTGGGTGGATTGTGAGATCCCTCAACTTAGTCCCACATCTAATACCTACTGGGAGAAGATCCTGTTTATAAGTGGGAATGGACTAGAGATCTTTAACTTTCGGGGTACCCATGTTTAAAGAAATGACTTAGCCCATTACGTTGCACTTTGGGCCAGGTCGTTACAAATGGTATCAGAGCCAGGTTGGTTCCGTGTTAGATGGTGTCATGTTAGATGGTGGGCTGGACTAGGGACGTTGTCTAGGCTGCTGGTCACGGGCCAGAAAGGTCGTGAGCTGGGGCTAGCAACGGGCCAAGAATAGGCATTTCAGGGACGAAATTTCCTAAGGTGGGTGGATTGTGAGATCCCTCAACTTAGTCTCACATCTAATACCTACTGGGAGAAGATCCTGTTTATAAGTGGGAATGGACTAGAGATCTTTAACTTTCGGGGTACCCATTTTAAAGAAATGACTTAGTCCATTACGTTGCACTTTGGGCCGGGTCGTTATACTTGGCCAGTGGAGGGAAGATGTCAAAGTCTAACAATCCTAGCTGCTACCTTTTTTGAATAAAATGTATATCAATTTCAATGTGCTTACTTATATTGTGTAGAATTAGATTGGATGCCAAATAGAGGGTGTTGACATTGTTCCAGTAAAGAATTGGTGGAGAATATAATTGAATTTATAGGGCTTTCAATAAATGTAGCAGCCACATCACCTCTGAGCTAAGAAGAGCCAAAGAGCAAAACTCTGCTTTGGAGCTAGACTTATAAACTGTTAATTGTTTCTTAGAAATCTAAGAGATTAAATTTTCCCCAAGATAAATAAAAACCCTAGAAGTAGATCGGCATGTGTATGGACAGTGTGCTCAATCGACATCAGTGTAACTAGTTAATGTAAAGTGATGGCCAAAGCCCAAAGTGCCTTTAATATACCGCAGGATGCGCTTAGCAGCAAAAAGATGAGATGTACGGGGAGACTGCATAAATTGACAAATACTATTAACAACATAAACAACGTATGATTGTGTAAGTGTTAAATATTGTAAGCTCCCAATAAACCGGCAATACTCAGTAGGATTAGACAGGAATATCACCATCATTCATAGAAAGATGATCACAAGAAGTAGGAGTCGAAATTGGTTTTGTACTATCCATACAAAATTATTGAAGCAACTGAAGGGCATACTTGGTTTAAGAAAGAAGAATTCCAGATTTCTGATAAGTGACTTCTATTCCAGTAAAGAAATTCAACCGACTTAAGTCCTTTATATTAAAGTGTGAAGAGAGAATCCCAATAAATTTTGAAATTATCAGCGAAAATGAGCTTGTCAAGATAATGTCATCCACATAAATGAAAAGAATTAATATGTGAGTATCAGTGGCGAGAACAAACATGGAGGCATCATGAGGTGAATTTTGAAACCAAAGTTAAGAAGAAATGTACTAAACTTGTGATACTAAACCCAGGGTGCTTACGTCAATTCATAGATAGACTTGTGTAGGTGACAAACATAGTTAGGATAATTAAAATCAATAAACCCTGAGGTTGCTCCATAAATACCATCTCCTTAAGATCACTATGAAGATAGGCATTCTTAACATCAAGTTGCCTAAGAACACAACCCTTTGAAATGACAATGGAAATAATAAGACGAATGGTACCAATGTGAACTACTGGACTGAAGGTGTCATTGTAGTCACGACCAAGGTGTTGATGGAACCCTTTCGCAATCAGTCTGGCTTTGTACCATTCAAGAAAGCCATCAAATCGTTGCTTCACCTTGAAAACCCATTTTGAACCAACAACATTCATCGATGGAAGGCAAAGTAACTAAGGACCAAGTACGGTTTTTGAGCTAAGAGTTAACTTTGTCATTCATTACTTGACGCCAATTTGGGTCCTTGTAGGCTTGGGCGAAACATGTGGGTTCAAGGGAAGAGAGGAGGAGGTTGCTAAAAGACAAGAGGGAATAGGGTAGCAGGTAGAAAAAAGTACTTTGGGCTTGCGAGTCTTATCTTGGCTACGGGTTATCATAGGATGGATCTTAACATTGGAAAATGTAGTACTGGACATATAAAGACAAGGGTGGGGAGCATCTTGTAATAGTGAAGAAGTAGTGAGTTGTGAAGAAATGATAGATGGAGAGGGAGAAGAGTGAGGGGCCAGAAAATCTAATTGGGAGGTGACAATGGATGTCAATGGAGGGAAATATATTGAGGTATTGGGTAGGGTAGAAGGGGTGGGCTGGGGAGGGATAGGAGGAACGAAGTGGAAGGGCAGATCAGAGATGGGCGTAGAGGTGAGAGTGGAATGAGCCTGTGCAGAGGAAGAAATAGAGGAAGGGGAGGACATATCCGGTAGTTTTGGGATGGGCCGTTTGATAAACATGGGTGGAGATGAGGGGGGACTTGAGTTTGGTAAAGCAAGGAATATAGATTCATGAAAAATCACATGGCGTGAGATCAAAAATTTTCTAGTAGAAGGATCATAATGTCTGTACCCTTTATGTAAAGGACTATACCCGATAAAAATACATTGACAACTTTTGTATTAAAGTTTCAATTGACCAAAAGGAGCAAGACAAGGATAGATAGTTGATCAAATACACAGCCATAGAGAAGGCATAGTTCCAAAACTTTTGATCCAAAGAAGCATGCGACAATAGGGTTAAGCCAGTTTCAACAATATGACGATGTTCCTTTTCAGCAAGGCCATTTCGCTCAGGCATCCTAGGGCAAGATAAACGATGAATAATACTATTCTTAGCAAAAAGGTTTTTTAAAGTGTGACCAACAAATTCACTACCGGCATCACTTTGGATGTATTTAATTTTATAACAACACAAAATTTCCCCCATATTAATAAACACAAGAAAGATATTAATAACATTAGATTTTCGATACAATGGATAATACCAGCAAAATCTGCTAAAGTCATCAACTAAGATCAAGTAAAAATGAAAACCATCTAAAGATGATGTAGGAGCTGGTCCCCAAACATCACAATGCATAATATTTAAAAAAGTAGTCAATCGAGACTCCTTTGAAGAAAAGGGTAGGCGATGATTCTCGCCTAATTGAAACCTAGAGCAAGGTGAGGTTGGTAGTGGGGAAGAGCCCAAGATTGGCCGTAGTTGGTGAAGAACCTTGACAGAAGGATGGCCAAGACATGAGTACTAAATATCAGCTGACACTTTATTTGCTGCAAAACTAACTTTATTGTACGATGCTGGCAGTGGATAAAGACCGCCATCAATCTTTCCTTGGTGTAGTAACTTCCCTATCTTGCTTTCCTTGATGAAATAACTAGAAGAAGTCAATACAAAATAGCAATCGTTAGCACGAGTAGAGACGCTTGCTTAATTATGGAACATGTAAGGCTTTGCATGATAAATGAGATCCATTAGATAAGGGTAAGGAAATATAACCATTATAAGATATGGGGAGGCCAGCACCATTACCAACTATAATATAATCTGGTCCAGTATAAGGGGTCTTAGCAGAGACATCATTGGCCAAGGGTGTCATAGTGTGTGTTGCACCAGTGTCAAAATACCAATTTGGATCAGAGGGATTGGATATAATCATAGCATTAAAAGCTTTGGCAGAATTCACCACATCATCAAGAGCCCAGCATGTGTTAGCCTTATGATAAGGATGACCACACCGATAGCAGATGACATGGACAGAAGAAGGGGGTTGCTGGGAGGAACGCCCACGTTTGCGGCTAGCAGATATGCGACCACGATTACCGCCACGAGAAGAACGGCCACCAGAGGTGCGGCCACCAAAAGTCTGGGAGGATACCTGTCTAGAAATAGGAGTACCAAGAGGGCTAGAGGCAGGCAAGGGAACAACGAAGAAGGCCACAACAAGGTATGAGGACAAGAGGTGCAATTCATAATCAAGAAAGAGACTACATGCCTCATCAAAGGTAGGAGGCTCGACCCTGGAATTGAATGCAGCAATGGTGGGATCAAACTCTAATCCCTATTGTAAAACCCACGATTCGAGTCAGGGTTTTATATTCAGAACCGGTCGGTTCGACCGTTATTTTCGAGTCGAGTCAGTTTCAGAACACGTGTACTGAGTCGACGCCGGTCTCGTGTATGAGCCATGAGGGTCATGTGTACCCAAGTATATGATGATAACGTCATGAACACAGCAGGAAAGAATGAGTTATCAGAATATATGAAAGTATGCAGTTTATTTTTTATTATGATATATAATGGATCGTAGAATTAGTTTTAGGCCATTTACCGCGTTAGGATGCGTTACGGGTATTTTGGGTGGGTTGATAGTTCTAGAGCATATCATTATGATTTTTTTTTGTGTTATTTGATTTTATGGGATTTTTCCCAAATTTTTTTGGAATTTTTTTACGACTTACATATTATTTTGACTCGAGTCAGAGACGAGTCAAGTAATATTTACGACTTTGCCACCACACACCCCCGCGCCCTTCTTTTCTTCCCCGACCCTTACCTTGACATGCCGCCACTGTGCGCGTCGCCGCCACTGCCGTGGACGCCCACCCGGCCGCCGATCGTCACCCCTAGCTCCGCCATGACGTTGCTATGCCGCCTCGACCAGCCCTGGCCGCTGCCAGGCCGCCGTGACGCTGGAATCGCCTCGCCTAGCGCTGCGGATACATTTCGGCCGTGTCGCCGATTCCGCCGTCGGCGACCATCGCCACCACGATAAGGTGGTCACCTCAGCACCCTCGACCACCCAGTGACCCTTCCTGACTGGAGCGGAGGCCGTCGCCGCCGTGGCCGGCCGGATCTAGCCACCATCACCGCAGCCTCTATTTTAGCCATTTTCCGGCTAGCCACCACCTCGGCCGACGATATCGATGTCGTGGATGTGTCGGGCTCGCCGAGCCGGTTCCAATGGTACCCTATATGACCCCTATCCAGCTAGTAGACGCCGCCGGCAATTGTCGCCAGAAAACCGTCGGAAGGTTGCCGGAAAACCACTGAAGCCGCCGGAAAACCACCAGAACCCGCCGGAAAATCGGATTCGCTAGAATTCGCCAGAATTCGCCGGATCTTCCGAGGAGTTCATCCAGTCGATCCCGATCGAATGTCGGACGCCGATGAGCGCCGAACTCGAGCTCCGAGACGTGCGACGGAACCCTAGCCGTCGCCGATTGCCGATGACGTGAGGTATAATTACCTTCGAATTTATAATTTAAACTTGATGATTGTTAGCACAACATGCTAGGGTTGGTTTATTGATGTGATTAATGTTTAATGATGGATGAAACGATGAGTTGCATGATGAGATTAAGTGTGAATGAAGAGTAAGTGATCCATTGAGGTAGATCGAGTCGGAACATGATAAGTGACCACGATGTAGCTTAGAAAAGTACAATAAAATTGGTATGAATAGGATGAGTTAGAATTACTTTCATATTTATGATTACTTGACTGTTGATGGATGTTATTCGTATTGTGTGATGTTTATTGAGTTTGATGCATCATTTAGTTAGCGGGCGTTAGTATTTAGTTTTGATGTGTAGGTACGGAGTAGGAGCTCGCCGCCTAGGCGCAATGACACGCTTGGAGCCTCTACTAGGTCCGTTTAGGACTCGACTCTGTTTTACGTCATTCTATTGTATGTTTATCTTATCATTTGCAGGACGGGTTAAGTGGCGTTTTATTGGATCCCACTTAACTCGGGCCATCTAGCCGAACAGATTTCCGGATTAATAACCCCTCGAGGATGAGATCCCTCGAGGATGATTTCGAAAACAAGATCCACCACAAGTTGCCTTCGGGCCTATTATATAAATCCCTACCCAACCCATATATATATGTAGTTTTTGCGTTTTCAGTGAGACGAGAGATGGAGAAATCGACTGCACGTACCATGCAGAAGATGACGTGACAGTCAAAGCGGGCTCTGGATTAGTGCCAGCGGACTGTTCCATTCCCGAGGGATCCTGACAACTCCGCATTTGAGTTCCTCACACCCGGAGAACGTGGAGGTTTACGGGTACTGTTTAGTACAGCGCATGTCCGGACTTGTGGTTCAAAGGGTACTAAAGGCGACTGCCTGAGAGTACTCGGCCTTCGTGCTCAAGGCCAGGAGAAATATGGAGGTACGAAGAGGGCTTAGGATAAAGTTTCACGAGAAGTACTGAAAAAGAAGTGCCGAGAGCGGCACAGTACCAGCAGCAGATCAGTAAGTTCGGGATGCTACCGGGTCTGCAGCCCAGTGGCTCCTCAGTAGTGCCCTTCAGAGTGTTCACGTGGAGTATATGATGTTTTCTTTCATATGAGAGTTTGCTCTCATAGCCAGCTTGTTATAGTTATTTTATTTTTCCGGACCAGTAACACTTGTTACTGATGTGTTTTTATACTATATGTAGGTAATAATCACGAGTTGGAGGAGCCAGCTTGGACGGAGGAGCAATGAGGTCTTGTACACACACACATGTTAGATTTCTGAATGTTTAATATTGTGTTGTTATGTTATTATATTGTGAATGACATGTTTAAATGCATGAGACATGATAGAATGTGAACATGATCAGAGATGCGCAGCGGAAGCGTGGTGGGTTGAAACCCCAGCTTCAGAATGAATTCATAATATGTTAGATTTTGTGTGAATGAAATCATGGATGCATGTGTATATATATATATATATATATAATATTTTGACAGGGTGGGCCCATAATTGCACTTTTAGGGGAGACCCTGTCTGTTTTATTTCAGAATTTTTATCGTAATTGTAATGATGTGAAATTTAGGTTGCACGTCATCCATGTAGTATCATGTTAGGGTTTTATGCATTTATCCATGCATGACAAGTCGTATCTACATCTTAAGACGTCGAGATTAGATCCGCACGAGTTAGGTTCGAGTTAGCCGACCTAACCGGGGCCTGTAACATGCCGGTTCGGTTCACAAGCGTGAACCGGATTTGGGGTGTTACACCTATCTTTTTAACACACAGAGCAAAAGATCGTCATTGTCAACAAGTTTCCTGACACTAGCCAATGCTAAAGCAATGGACTTGGTATGATCAATAAAATTAGAAGTGAAGGAAGTACCCTTTCAAAGGCTCTGAAGTTCAAACTTCAACTGCTATATATGGGCTCTAGACAATAAGCCATAAGAAGTCTCAAGAACAGTCCAAGTAGCTTGAGAAGCGGGTTTGTCTACCACTTGAGAAAGAACTTGTGGAGAGAGTTACCCCAGCAACAAACCAAAGACCATTTGATCAAGGCTTACCTATTTATCGACATCTTCAACAAGATGTGTGGGCTTCGGGAAGGTACCATTGAGCAATCCCACAAGACAATGAGTGTGCAGGACAGGGAGGACTTGGGCTTTCTAAAGCTTCTCTAGTAAGTTTAAGAGAGATGTCCTGGGAAATATATTTTATCGTAGGAAAGTTGATAAGAGTAAAGGGAATTAAGACAGAGTCGCTGAAAGTGGAGTCGGTATGATAGGTCATTGGATTGAGAGATGAAAGCTCCGATACCATGAAATAAATAAACTCTCCTTACCGAGAATTTTTTCTATTCACATATAAATAGAGTACTACATATCAAAAAATTTGTTACAAGAATTATAGGAGGAAAATCTGTATAATATAGTTACAATCTCTTAAGATAAAGACGATGACGAGATCTATAAAAATTATTTTAAGAGGAAAATTTGTATAATATAGTTACAATCCATCAGGATAAAGAAGAGGTGTAACTTATCACTATGGTCCCTAAACATTGAAAATATAAGCTATAAAAGGTGCTTGGAATGTTCGATTCCAGGTCCCATCTATGGCCTTCTTGATGGAGATATCAGAAGACTTTTTTGACAGTATTTCTTCATCGCCATTGTGATTTATGTGAGACAGTCGAATGTCCGCAAGTCCAAACTATTATCTGCTAAAATTAAGTTCAGTTTTAAACTCACAAATGTTGTAAACATTAAAAGGAATAATGTTTACCAAGTCCTTTTGGTTACAAGACAATGAAATGAAAGAAAGTGAAAATCCAGATAAGAAGAAATAAAAAGGATGATTGTTGATAATTTGTTCGAGAAGAAGGAAACCTTTTCTGTTCATGAGTTTGGACAAAAAAATATTCATTCCCATGTCATAGTTGGTTATTAAAGGCTTAACCATAATAATAAAATTGAGTATGAAAATTGTAAGTAGAGAAGCAGATCCCAACCGAAGTTGGCTGTCAACATGTAACAGAGTTTGTGTTTAATTATTAACTTTCAATTGGCCAGAAAATCTTTCCTTTGTCCATCTAAAAGCTATTTAGTTTTTCTACCATTTTCGTTCGTTTGAAGAAGTAAAATGGTTTATGCAACGACTCGGTTCATTTATATTCTGCACGCTTAAGGTTATAAAAAACATCAGTGAAACTATGGCATTGGCATCATGTTTAACCAACAAGGTTCTATTAGTGACGAAACAACAAGAACTTTTTGTCCGCAGATAACAAACTCGTACCTTTTCACTCTATCGTGGGACATTGAAAATACTTTGGATCATTGAAGAATTTGACAATCGTTTCAGCCTTGTCTGGCGAAAGATCTGCATTTTCTAGAATATAATTTTTTCACGCTCTGGATACGGCTTCAGTTGAACCTATTGCTTGTATCAGCTGGAACAGGAACATAAATTTTAATCATCAAAAGCAGTATTCTAAAAACAAGGAGATATAGTTTGAACAATGCACAACTACGAAAATTCATTCACAAATTTACATGCACAGTAGTAGAAACTGAACCCTTAACAGAATTGACACCTGGCTAAAACAACAGCAGCACTTAGCAAATCCACCCCCTAACACTTGAAACGAAAATTTTTTCATCCTTACATATTTTTGTTAAGAAAATCAAACAGTACCTATATCTTTGAAAATTGACAGCGGGACAAACTACTAATTGTCCTAGTTTGTGTTTGAAAACACATCCTTATGGGTATGTTCATGAACAGAATTAGAAAAATAGTGTTTTTAAATGCAAATCACCAAAAACTTATGAATATTTCTAGTCATTCTAGCCAACAATGAAGTACTACAAGAACATTCCCAGTATGCATGTTGCAATAACAAATGAAGATTCAGAATTAATTCAGCCTCAAGGAATGAAGGAAATAGATATAAAATTGATCTCGGAATGAATATTCATCAGAAGACTTAATACTGGATGCATAAACCAATTCCATTTTCCAGTATGAAACTAAGGATAATAATTGTATTGTTGCAACTAGATTCAATGCAGGAGGGGAGATAATCCAGAAATTTTACCATGTTTGCATGATGAGTATCAATTCCAGGCACAGATGTGAACACGGATGTAAAATTTTCCATCTTCTGAACGGACATCTTCCTCTAACCTTAAGGGGGGAAAGTTGTTTAGGCCAATCATTTCCAAAATGAAAAAAAACAAGACATAATACTCATCTTAGCAAATGACCGCAGCCTTCAATTTAGAAACAGCATCTTAGCTTTTTGAGTGCTAAAAATCAGCAAAAGAAAAAATTTTAAAAAAACTGTAAGTCCATTTGTTTAGAGGACGAAATGTTTACCCTTGAAGATGCACCATCCTTTCAAATCCCATCTCCAAACCTCTAACCGGGAAAACCATCGGTCTTCCGACTTCCACTCCATTGCTTCCACCAAATTAACAATAACTCCTAGTCAAAGAGTCATTCAAGCGGGGTGAAGAAAACAAACATCAGAAATTAAGGCAGAAAGTATGACTCACTCGAATTATCATCGTCTTGTGGAATTATAGTAAAATAGCATTGCTAAAATAACATCGTCTTGTCCAATAATGTATGCGACCTTGCCACCTCGCTAAATCAACACCTCCCTAGGCTAGAGGAAGTTGGTAATGTTAGTTGGGAGTAGGGGTGTAAACAAGCCTGCTTATATCGATTCGGTTTGAACTCGTACTCGTTAATTTTATATTTAAAAAATATTCGGTTTAATAGCTCATTTAACAACGAACAAAGTTTGAGCTAAAGAGTGTCGTTTCGACTTGACTCAAAACTCGAGCTCAATGTATTTAAACTTAAAAAAATACTCTACTCAACTTAGCTTGTCAATATTATTGAGGTCACATTTAACTTATATAATATTGAAAAATTATTTGATCTAATATAAGTCGAGCACGAGCCAAGTATAAATATTTGCTCGACTCGAAAATATAACGAGTCAAACACGAATTAGGCCCAAACACCATGAATTTTGGACGAGCTTGACTCGACCCATAATACATTAAAGCTCATCAAATACTCAAACATATTTACCAAAAATCACGTTAAATTCAAAATACATCTCTGTTCGGTTCGACTCGTTTACACCCTCGGCTGGCGAGCAGAGGTGGGTGCCTTTGTATAAACCAGACCCAGAACCGTTTAGATAAAATTGGACGGTCAGATCTCCTCCCCTCTCGTTAGAAGTGTTCTTTTGAATTCCTATATTACCCTTCTCTCTTTTTCGACAACAAAACCAACCACTTCGAGAGACCGACCGTGGATAACAACCCTGTCAATACCCGTCTTCTTTACTCCCGGGCTTCAATCATTGTGGATGACACCAGCAGTGATGGTGGGGGTGGTGGCTATTCAAACAATTTTAATGACCTGCAAGTATACATGGTCGTAATAAGTAGTATAATGATAAATTTAAGTATATACATGGTCGTAATAAGTAGTATAATGATAAATTTAAGTATTGTCTCACAGGGAAATGAATTTCCTTAAATTAATTAAAAAATAAAATTAAGAGCAAAATAAAATAACTGACTTAACTAAATCTAAGTAATAACTTTAAATAAAAAGCAAAGTTAAAATGAAAAAACTCATTCTAAAGTCGAATTTCCCTAACATCAATTTAATCTTCATCAAATCTTCCTCTTAACTTTTATTCCCTCGGATTGTCGATGTAGAATAATTATATGACATGGTGGCTCCCGCTCCTTCATGCTTCTATTATTTTGCCTTAATTTCTACCTCCCGGTGATAATTGATTAATTAAGAAAATAATGCATTAAGAATTGCCTTACAATCGCATAAGGTATTGTGTATCTCCTGACCACAACGACAAACAAGTCAAAAGACTCGTTGTCGTATGATGAATTATCAATGAATAATCTAATTAATTTCTCCCGAAATCTAATTAAACCTCATGATCTAAAAAATAGGCGATCAATCTATTCTTAGTATTTAGAATATGATAACTCAAACAATCCGATTGAATAAATGAATAAGAGGTTGAAATGAATTCAATTAAATCATGTTAAGTTCCATTCTTCTCTAGAACGAAATATAAAACTACTCCATAATAAAAATAGAAAACATTATAAAGAAAAACTAATTTTTATTATGAAAGAGAAAGAAATTACAAAAACTAAGCCTACTTCTTTCATTATACTTCGAAGCCAAGAGATGAGATATAATCAACAACAAATGACCATCCTTTTTATATAGAAGTGGAAATACAAGAATTTGAAGAGGGTGTTTACAAATCGACGTAGTCTAATTAATTATGATGTCGCTTCAGGTTTCCAACTCCTCGACTCTATTGAACACTATAACTTATAGCCATTGGGTGGCCATGACTTTTCAATTCCAAAGCTTAATTTATTCATCTTTTTCTGCATTGAAACACTAAAACTAAGCATATCTAATAAAATATTAATTAATTATAATATAACGAAAAATATCACTAAATTAATAATATTTATACTCAAAAAGTACAAAACTAAATTAAAAATATGGGTAAATATTATATATTTTAAACACTTAACGGTGTCCAATGAGGTCGCCCATCGACGCCTGCGAACTCTTCAACACAAAAATTGGAGCTATCAACAGTCTAGTGCGGCCTGGTTGGTCATTGCAGAGGCGGACCAGAAGCTGTTGGTCGGAAGTTCAAGGTTGAGCAGGCAGATAGAGACGAGGGACCAGGCAGTGGGGCAGCACTGCGGCAGAGCTCGAATATGGTAGGTTAGAGCTTGACCATGGCGAGGATT
>JAURVB010014507.1:0-11010 GCA_033002965.1 Piper betle | reverse complement strand
TTTCTTGTAGTTATGTTTCTATCTGTGTGAAAAAACTCAAACCTTTTATTGGCTAATGATGTAGGTTTTTAAAAATGATCTGTGAAGTGTAATTGGATGGTAAAAAATGGTTGATTGCATATGAAAGCTTACATTTTCCATACCATATCAACCTTACCTAGCAACAGAATGATAAGTTTTCATTTGCATATGCTGTGCAACTGAGAAATCTCTCTTGTTTGGCCTGATCCTTGCTATCTTATAATTTTGTATGAAAATATGTTTTCGGGTCAAAAATATTTGTAAGTAGAGTTGAGGAAGCCAGAATTGCATCTGTGAGCAAAGAAAAGGAACAAGCTAAAGATAAGAGTGCTCTTGTTACCACACAAATCCAAAAATTGGTTACTTTTTATCCAGCTGCATATGAGCATTAGGTAAGAGTTAAGCCTTTGAAAGTATTTTGACTCAACTACGTATGACAATTTGCAAATGCCTTCTTGGTTTATTCTGACTATTTTAGTTGATTATCTTCTTATTTTTTCCAAATTTTGTATTTTTTACGAATGGACAATCTTGAAGATAAAGGAAATGACGAAGAAGAATTAGTCCAACATATTACAACATTCTATCCTATTATAGAAGATGAGTTCAAACCAAAGGTTGGAATGCAGTTTGATTGTTTGCACGCTGCACTCAACGTCTACACTAGTTATTCAAAAATGGCCGGATTTGGTATGCGTAAACATAGTACAAAGTATCATAAGATAACAAAAGAGTTATGTTCTCAAGCATTTGTGTGTTCTAAAGAAGGACATTCAAAAGAAGATGAGTGTAAAACACAAATTGGCTATGAAGTTGACAACAAGGATGATGGTATGAGTACGAGCAAAAGAAAGAGAGCAATACCCCACAAAGGAAAATAGAGAACTTGTCCTATAATTAAAGAAGATTGTCAAGCATGCATCAGGGTAACTAAAAATAAAGAGGGCATATGAAAGGTTATGCATTTTGAAGGGCATAGTCATGCACTCCTTACACCATCAAAAACTCATTTTCTCATGTCACATAGGCATGTTACAAGTGTGCCCCAAAATTTGATTGACACATTTGCAGAGGCTAACATATAAACTTCTCAACTAATGTTGTGCTAGAAATTGAAGCAGGTGGGGCTGAAAATATTGGTTGTATAGAGATAGATATTAGAAATGCACACACAAGAAATAAAGAAAAGATAAAGGAAATTAATGCCCAATTATTGATGGAACATTTCAAGAAATGAAAGAGATGAATGACTCTTTTTTTTACTATGAAGTTGATGATGATGGTAGATTGAAGAATTGTTTTTGGGCAGATGGAATTTCAAGAAAAAATTATCATCTACTCTCAGATGTGATGATTTTTTATTTAACATATGATACAAATAAATGTGCACTTGTTTTTGCACCATTCTCCAGATTAAACCATCACAGATAAACTATTACATTTGGATGTGTTTTTTGTGTAATGAGAAGGCTGAGTCTTTTGTGTGGCTTTTTGAAATATTTTTGAAATGTATGAATGGAAAGCAACCAGGGGCAATTGTTACTAATCAAGATCCTCCAATGGAGAAAGTAATTAAACTGATGTTTCCTTCAATATATCATCGTCTTTGTATTTGGCATATCCTTAAGAAGGAAACTGAACGTATTCCATGTAGGCATTTGTTGTATGTACTGAGATTGAATGAGGGTGATATTTTTCCTCAACTCTATGTCATGAAGAGATGGACAATTGAAATAGCAAAGGAAGTTGTTTTTGATGATGATGGAGTGGAACTTCGTGGTGAGTGCAATAAAACTTCATTCTCTAATTAGGGAGAATTGCACTCTATATTCAATCGATGGGCAAAAAAGGCATATTTATCACCTGAGAAATTTGAACTCGCCAAGCAAAAACTTTTGGAGATAGAGAAATTTGTAGAAGATGTGGTAGATGAAGGTGTAAATAATCAGACATTAAATGTAAAGTTATATCATGGAATACAAGTACATCCACCGGCACAATCAAAGACAAAAGGAAGTGGCAAAAGGTGGAAGAGTGGTAAAAAACTTACAATGGAATGTATGGTAAAAGATAGGCTATGTCATGGTTGCAACAAACTAGGAGTTAGGCACGATTAGCGCACTTGCCCTGCAATTGTAAGACATTGGTAATGTTGTCTAACACAAACCTTATTTTGATCTTTGTTCTATATAATTTATGTGATTAGTTTCCATGTCTTGTTTTTAAATATATAGGGAAAAAATATTCAATTTGAAAGTGGAGTCATGGAGTCTACTCAGGGGCGTCGGTGCTGTGATGCCGAATCTCAAAGCAGTGATGGAGAATGATAATGATAGCTATGATAGTTATGGGTACAAAGCCATTTATTTCATTGTAAAAATTTTCAATTGGTGATATAAAATATACGTAACAGGTGTTGAAGAAGGATTGAATATGGAGCAGATCTGTCGTATATTCGTGTAGATGGCTGAAATCTTGTATAAGTTTTTTACTAAGATTTCATTATGGATGTCTCCAATTTTTGCTGTCTCAAAATTCCAACAATCTCAGTCAAAACATTGGGCATCTGATTTTAATCACTGTTAATAGGTTTGAATCCATCCATTATTGGTGGTTTTAGTGGATTGTGTGCATTTATGGGCATTCTTGCAATGCTATCTGTTTCATCCGTGTTGGGGAGCTGTGTGGATGTTCTGTAGGTGGCTGTAACTAAAAATCAAATAAGTTGTTTTACGCATGTCAAGAGTATATAAATTAGTTAGCTTGAGAGGGTATATGAATACTGAATAGTTCAAGTTCGAGAATCTCGAGAGAGAATAAATTTTGTGGTTGCCATAATCTCCAGCTTGATACGGTCTACCACGAGGAAAATATAATTATGCTTGCTGATTTCCCTATATATATATATCTTAGGTGGACCACACAAGGCCCACAAATTATGAGACGACCGGACCTAGCCTTGTGGCAAGATCTGGATAGTGCACACTAACGCAGCAACCACCACCCAATTTTTTGGTATTTTCTCCTATATTTTCAGAGTCTTCCACCCTAGTGCCGCTACCACTTAGGGTCGCCACTAGTGAGTCTCCAGTCTGCCTCTGCCCACTAGACCGGTACCATCATGATCACCTCAAAGTCGGCTATTGATCCAAGCACTAGCACCACACCAATAGCCGCCGACAAGGTCATTTTCTTGGTCATTTTTTACTGCTGCTGGTGCTGGAAAGTTGCTGCTGATCGAGCCATTTTCCGGCTCCGGCAAGCCACCTCTTGTGAGGCCGACTACCTAGATCGACCCTCCCAACCTATTGTCATTTTGACACCACCCTCAACCTCTGTCATGGCCGTGATCGGCCATGGCAACTTCAACTTTCCCGACGACGTTTCTTTCCCTTTTCAGCCATTTTCCTACTAGTCACTGTCCAGACACTGTCAATTACCATCACAAATACGTTCCCCTCGCCAAGGTCAACATTTTGAGACTTAACCCAACCACTGCCTAGCGGCAATTGCCACTGGCAGCATCAGCACTCCCAATGGCGATTTCGTCCCTTTCTAGCCAGCCGATGGCCAGACTCCATCGATCACCACCCCTATCACCTCCGCCTCGACCTCCTCTATCTATCGGGACCAGCTTGAACCACTTCCTTGCTACCATTGGTGGCTTCCGGCGATGGGCACTGCCCGCGACCGTCAGGCCAATTTACCCAATTCTGCCTTGTCCACGTCTATTTGTTCGACTATTTGTGACCGTGTCCATCCAGCCCGCGACCCTGCTCACTTGTATGTGTCTGTGCCCGTGTCCACCAACCGACCCAGCCCACCAGTTTAGTTAATCTGAATCGAGTTGACGCGGCCTGACTTTATTCAGTTCAACCCAGTTGACCCACTTTTGCGGTCGTTTTCGGACCGTTTTTGGTAATTTGTGACTCCCTATATTAGTTTATATGTACATTCACATTTTTTAACATTTTTTAATGTTATGAGTGTTTTTTATTTATTATTTATTTATTGATTTATTAATCATTTTTTATTTTTAGTTATTTACATATTTGTTGATTATGATGAGTGCTTGTATGATTGTTTATTATTATTTCTTATATATTTACTTATTAATATTAATCTTATTTATGTTTATCAAATTTTATGTTTATTTATTTATTTATTTGTTCGCTCTCTGGATGTTATTATTTATTTGTGTTTAATTATATATTCATATTTTTTATATTTATACTATTATTATTCATAATTAATTGTTATTAATTATTAATTTATTTATTTATTTATCAAATTACTTATTTATTTATTTATTTGTTATTTACTCATATATGTACTATTATTTACATGTGTTTAGCCACGTACTTGGTTGTGCAAAATTATTGCACGCATTTGGCCTTTTTCACAACTCGAACAATAAAAATTGGGTTGATGCCTTGCTCATTGAAGGCTTATGGGATACAAATGCTAGAGCTAGGGGATATACCAAAGCTCACATGTTACTTAAACACATCGCAATCAAATTAAATACTAAGTAAGAAATTTGCACAAAGAAATGAAAAAAGTTCAACTGTTCATTGATAAATGCTTTGAGGTAAAAAGTTTACAAAAATTTACGCTTAGATGATGGTAGTCTCTTTCATAGAAGGATTGAAGATATCCTTCTTCGGTGTTTGAATCAAACTGAGAATTTGTTTGCTATAAAAGAGCCCATGAAGGGTCATGTGGTCAACACCAAGGAGGCCAACATTTGTATCAACTTCTTTTGTGAACTAGTTACTATTGGCCTTCTATGCTTAAGGATTGTATTGCTTTTGCTCAATTATGTAAAACTTTTTAGCTCCATGCTCTATTAAAACAATTACCACTAGAGCCACAACATCCTATTGTTGCTTATTGTCCCTTTCAAATGTGGGGGCTCGATTTTACCCGACCCATTGGCCCATCTTTATCCAAAGGCTATAACTTCATTCTTACTGCTATAGAATACTTTACAAAATGGGTAGAGGTTGTCTCCGTTTGTCGACAAACAGGTGATTGTGTGGCTGAATTGATTAAGGAACACATCATTTGTCATTTTGGTGTACCCCAAAAAACATCATTGATAATGACACTCCATTATTAGGATGAAAACAATAGGGTTAATTGAAAAATATAAAATTCAAAAGGCATAATCATTGCCCTATAACCCTCAAAGTAATGGGCAATTTGAATCTTTCAATAAGATTTTGAAGCAAATATTAAGAAAAACTGTTGCAGAAAAACAACGAGATTGGCATGAATGCCTCTCTGAGACATATGGTCCTATTGGATATCTGTGAGGCTTAGCACAGGTGTTACCCTCTTTATGCTTGTTTACGGTGTTGAAGCCATATTGCCAATTGAAATTGAGCTTCTTAGTACAATTCTTACTCGACTACACTACCTCTGCATAATGATTATGTAATTGAGCGCATAACGGCGTTGGAGCATCTTGATGAGTACTGACATGATACAAGTAAATGTCTCTGACATTATCGCGAAAAGATGGCACACTATTACAATAAGAGTGCATCTCTTTGATCATTTGTGTCTGAAACAATGGTTCTTTGTAATATGGATGAAGTACAGGTTGATCTCCCTTGACAACATAAAACCCTTGCCAAGATTACAAATTTGATTCTATTTGCACTATATATTTATGTTAAACTAACCCATAGTTTTAAATATTATAACGATCACCATACTAGATTATTAGGTGGTACATGCTATGATTGGTTCAACTTGGTCCAACCAGATTTAACTAGATTCGATGTATTATACAAAATTTAATAGTATATGAAGCATTCACCACTGAAAATTTTGACAATAATGTATTTACTATTCAAAATTGATGAGAATTTCAACAAAAAGCTGCCATTCCTTTTAAGACATATATATTATCATCTCATACTCACAAATTATTATTCAACATTTAAAATTTTTTAATATTAAGTTATTTATGACTTATTCTTTTTTAACTATACAACTTTTTATTTTACATCTTTCCTTTGCCGCGGCTATGCAACAACGCCCAACCAGGTGGCTAGAGCTAGCTGCCGCCACCTTCGGAGTGGCGAAAATCTAGCCGCCCAAGCTAGGCAATGGTCAGATTTGACCCATTCCTTGTTGAGGGCGATTAGATTCGGCCGCCATAGGCCACGATGGTCGTATCTACTTCCTAATAGAAAAAGCATGATTTCATTATTCAACTCAACCCAAGTACAAGGGTAATTAAGACATTAAGAAAGAAAACACCTTTGAATCATGAAATTAGTCCTAACCACCCTTGAATCATGAATATGGTTCCATATGACCATTTAATTGTAAATACCTCTAAAATTCTTCTAGATAAGTATAAAAATAAACAATTGAGGTACTTATAAATTTTTAAATCAATTGAATATTTTAAACCTTTTCAACTTAATTATTAAAGTAATCATAAGAAAAATTAATTTCAAATTACTTTTAAATTAATATATTTAAAAATAAGTCATATTCATATCAAAAAGAAAAATAGTTATCAGCTTCTTATTTATATACTGTACTTTCTATTATAATAATTATTATTATAATATATATATATATAACACCCAAATTCGGTTCGAAGGGATGAACCAAATTGTGATATTATAAATTAAGAAGCTATTTGTTGGACTATTGTGTACATATTTTATAGAAGCAGTCTAAACCCTCAGAGGCAAGGCAAACTCCATACTTGATTTCATAAAGTGTGTACAAAGTTCATATTACGCATGATGGATCTTACACTTAAAGCTCCTACATAAGCACTCCTAGGCACAAGGCAAAATCTCCCATGTGACTAAGATGGCGGCTTTAGAAATGCAATGATCACTTTGGAGCGTACACAAGGGGCAATACCCATTCTTATTCTTAGTTTCGGTGATTTGATTAGGTAACTTGATTACTAAATGCGGATAAATGCGATACCATAAACATTGGGTCGTGGCTACCTATTCCATATACTTGGTATGAAAAAGTGAAACACAAAAGCATCATCAGATGTTAGCGCATCATACCTTAACATCTAGTCTTCACATGGGTTTTTCACGTGGTAAGACCCATGTGCTCAGCCTACCCACATTTCTCTACATGCACACACACAATTACAACCAAATAAGTCTTGTATTCGTGGGTTCGCTCCTCGTCATGTTCTAGGACTATTGGGGCATTATACTACCTTGCAGACAACGGTTAGCCTTTGCCTCAAAGATTATCTACTCCACATTGGTAATAATATAATAATAAAAGTAAACTAAAACAGTAAACACACGTACGCAAGCAACTATGTCATACCCAAAGCAAAATCATTACATGGTCACATGATCAAGTTAGGGCTCATGCCCTCAAATGTAGTCATACCATATACTATAGGGTTCAACACATAACACACAGTACATATAGCCCCCACCACCAGCCACTGAGCCTGCTAATCCATCGCACCTTAGGCTGGCCAATGTCACATGAGCCATCACCTACATAGATATCGGAAAACGTCAATAATCAAATAAATTTGATTACCAGATCTGAAATAACTACTTGTAAATATAATATTGGTAAATGATCATTCCATTACCCACAAGAACTTGGAAAACTTCAAAATACCTCATAGGGCTTAAAGGCCGATGCACATGCATGACAAATTTATATTCATGCAAAAAAGCTTATGCTCTCACATCCTCCATAAAACACCCACCAGAGTACTCACGTGGCAATGAGAATAATTAAATTAATGCCACAAATTTCAAACAATGTGATGGCATTACACAATACCCTCATAGATTACACTACCTCAATGTTTGAAGGAATAATAGTGTGATTCATAATACCCATACAACTCTCTTATATTTGTAAAATTGTAAACCCTCATACATATATTTAGTAGGCTTGAGTAGGACCTTGTATAATAACTTTTTGGATCTTATTTTTCAAAAACCATCATGGGATCCTAACTTGTGGGAAATACGACTAAATTGTCTAACATTAGAGAGATTTGATAAAGCACCATTGATCATCCTACATTTAAAACGTGATTAAATTCAACACTCATGACGTCAAATAGAGATGAAGCAAAGAAAGAGTCCTACAGATCTAGATGAAAGGAGTTTCACGTCCCAGATTGACAAGCCCACCCCTGTAACCTAGCACAAAAATGGAACCAAATCAGACACAAAATCACATTGGCGCGTATATCGAGATAAAGCCTCCACACACGCACAACTTAAAAATACTTAATCAACTTAAATACTTACTTAATGGAGTGTTAAACCTCATTATGTAAATTAGTTAAGGTTTAGGGTTACATGTACACTTAGTCGGGAAAGTCTCATACTTAGGGTTTAATCGAACATGCTTACCAGATGATTTTTTGGACGAGCCAAATGATGTCCAAATAGGATAAAATATATACAAGTTGTCCCTGACACTCTATATGGGTTAAGTGGAATTTTTACCACATTCTAGCCCATGGGCCAACTTGGTAAACAAGGCCAACTAAGGTCAGGCTAAGGCGCTATGAATAATATTCCTAGGCGGTGGACCAATATTACTAAGGCTCGTTCATGAGCTTAGAGATTCTAAATAAGTATGGGTCAGTGGGTGTGGTTATCCAACACCATTTTCTTGAATTTAATATGATTTCAGGTCCAAAATTTTTAAGTGGTTGGGGCTTAGTGGACTCAGTAATGGGTGGTCTTGGCTAGGTCATTTCTGAAGCTGGGTGGACCTATTGGGCTTGAAAAATTCCTAACTCATGATCCCATTGGTCAAATGCACCCAAATTTGGATATGATTCTACTGGGATACAACCTAAGATGTGGGACGAATTTAATCTAATTCCATCACCATTTGGCTAGATTTTTTGATTTTACATCTAGAATCAATGAATTAGGGTTTCACCTTGCATTCCTACACATTTCAGATGACTAATTGCTCTAACCGCATATATGATTTTTATTTAATCCCAAATATTACAAAGTTACAATATACAATAAGGTAGTCCTTATATATTCTTTATAGATTTTATTAACTTTCAGGTGGCTCACTATGGAGCACAATCTCAAGCATGATAAAACAATATACATCACAACAATCATACTACAAAATTAAGGGTACTTGTTCATGCCCTTTAAGTGGTGTTTAGTGTGATAATTTTTCAGGAGAAAATCAACATAGAAATAAATCACCATACAAAGGAGTGACATCAAAATATAACTAAATCAGGCTGTAAAAAGTTTGGAAAGAGACAGCTAGGTTAGAGGGACCATGAAAGTTGTCATCTTTTGCCCGGTTTGGCACCCGTACATGCATATAGACATCATAAAAGACTAAGTGATCAACACGAAAAGTGTAGATCTAGACCTTGTGAGTGAAACACAGCAAGAATCATGTAAGCATGATACCTACAACACAATATATGATTTTTATGGAAAAACACTGCATATCCACAACATCATCACACTTAAAAATGCATATCATTTTTTATACATGGCCAAATGACATAATTCAAAATATTATACACTCCTACCAGGCATATCTACTTGAAACAAATATCACAAAAATACAAATATCACAAAAATACAAACAAGCACAAAAGCATGCATCCGCCCCAAAAAATGTGTAGAGAGGCCAAAGGATAAACTGTTACCTTAAAGAATACTAAGGAGAGGTCTTTTGGGGCGTCATACCACAAGATCTATGACCCTAAGTGGCTAGGCTAGATTAGGAGGAGCCTATGAT
Organism: Piper betle; assembly: GCA_033002965.1. Taxonomy (NCBI): domain Eukaryota; kingdom Viridiplantae; phylum Streptophyta; class Magnoliopsida; order Piperales; family Piperaceae; genus Piper; species Piper betle. Next base: position 1,215 of record JAURVB010014507.1, on the reverse strand, counting down.
TGGGTGGGATCGTCTGTTAGGAAAGAGGAAGGCCAAAAAACTTGGACTTCACTACTATTTATAGCTAAAAATCAAGGCCATCATGAGGGCACCAGAAGGGTGCATTTGCGACTATGCACTACCAAGCCAAACCACGAAAAACTAGGAACCAAGCACACGCGTCAGGTTGTGTGAACCGAACCACACACCAAGACGAGTCAAACTGAAGGGTGTAAGGGTGCTGAGCAGAGCCTTGGCATTGGCTGATAAAGAGGGCGAATTTCATAATTCTAGGTGCAAGGGCATGGTGCAACACCATTGCCCTATCTGAAACCCTAAAGCCCTTGTGCTATAATTATAGTACTTTCAAATATTAATCTAATTAAGCCATAAAAAGATAATGATGTTTTAGTAGTTAGGGTTTAGAGTTAAAATGGAATATCAAAACTACGATAGTAGAAAGTTGTCAAAAAAATTAAAAACTAGTCTATTACAAAATGTTACAACTCTTTTTTGAGGCATCGGCTAATCCATAGATTTGATTGTTAAGCAAATTTAAAAGTAACATATTCAATCAAATACTTTTATTTAAAACTAATCTGGCATTTTATTAAACAGCTTGGGCGCCAATTCCTGAAAGTAGTATGATATCAAGATTCATAAGTCATTAATTCGTCTCAATCTTGCTGCATTGTTCATGCAAATTAAAAAGCCATTCCTCCTATTTGTAGATCTCCATGACCCAACAATTGTATGCTGAGCAAACTGACTTGAGCCCAGAGAAGCCTGCTGCCTTGGCAAGGCTCTCGAACCCCTTTGGGTCCTCTCTTTTGCACCTGGGTTATAAGCCAACATGACAATATCTACTTGGAACACCCGTCGTGCTTCAATAGTTGGCATAGAAGCCTCTGGAACGATCTGCTCTGCTATTATAACCTTGCCTGAGTGATCTGGCAAAGCCTTGCGGCAGTTCTTCAAAATCTTCAAGCAGCATTCGTCGCTCCAATCATGCAAAATCCACTGTCAAATGCCAAAACTCATCATGTATAAAATCTAATTAGTTTCTTTAAAAATTTGTGTATATGGCAGGTCCTCGTTTATGCGATAGTACAAATATATGTATGTATAGCAATTGTACCTTCATGAAGATGGCATCTGCCTTGGGGACACTAGTAAACATGTCTCCACCCACATGTTGCACGCCTAAGTTAGATGTAACACCATGACATGTTTAGT